>JANZLQ010000095.1:8920608-8957289 GCA_026212715.1 Elanus axillaris | reverse complement strand
GGGGGGGATCTAAATCTGGGGCTAGTGCTTTAGTTTCTAATATTAAAAATAACAGTACTTTAAAAATAAAAAACCCCAACACAACAGAGATTTGCTTTAGCTTAGCATTTCAGGTAGGTTAGAAAAGTAATATATTATTACCTCTCCACCCCAGGTTTAAACCAACAGGTGGTTTAAGTCTCTAGTTGTCTAAATGCTGTGGTCTTCACGTAGCATCTATGTACACATTACTTGTAATTTATGGCAAAGCACAAGAACATAAGAAGCAAAAACCACAGCATCCGTAGGTCAGGCTGAGATTACCATGACACTGCCCTGGCCTGGGCAGTCAGGAGTGAGAGGGCTGGATCCAAAAAGAGATACTGTAGTTCAAATAGAGCAGTAGATGGACTGTGGAAATCAGAAGGTGAGGTTATGAAGAAAGACAATCATTCTTTCTAGCCTTTAAACTGTATGATCATTCCTAATAATTAGAAATGGAGTAGCAGGAGCCTGCTTGAACTTTTTTTTTTTTTAACCTACTCCAAAAATGTAGCAGTCAGACTATTTCATTTATAACCTTAAAAACATTTTAAGGTTTAGACCCTCTCCTTCTAAGGCATGAGTACTGAGAAATAACTTCTCCCTTCTTCCAGCTCCGTGAGTAGCATGCATTAACACTCTCTTGAAAACAGTGGCAGAGTCTCTGTTCAAGGCGAGAAGAGCCACTGGAAAATACATGAAAAAGCTGGTCATGACTGTGCTGGTGAGAGAGGCAGGCCTGGGGAGGGCAATTCCCTCCTGCCACTGGCACGATGGCAGAGGAGGTTGTGGTGTTGACAGGGTAAGAGGCACAGCTTTAATTTTCTGATCCTGTAAATGCCCTTCTCCTGTGCCCACATACTCACTCTGCTGCACGTGGATACTCAGTGGGTTTTCCGGCCATCCCTTTGGGCCTTTCCTGGACTGACTCTCCTTGGTACAATTTTCTTGACCACCCTTCTTCACAGGGAAGTGCTACCCGCAGAGTTTCCCTCATTGTCCACCAACAAGCCCCAGCATTTACAGACCTCAACCAAAGGATTCATAGCCACGTATCTGCCTGCCTTTTTTCCCTTACCAGCCCTAAGCTGCTTTTGTAAAATTATGTCTCGTGTCTACAGGCTCTCCTTTCTTCATTCATTAATCTCACAGCCATGAGCTACTCCATGTGCAGCACAACTAACAAAGCCTAATTTTCAGCAGTTCAGGTCTTACACCCTCCACCTGCTTCCCAACACAGTTTTCTTTGCAAGCCCTCTACAACAAAGTTCATCCTTTATCCACTCAGTACAAGTCCTCCTGATAGCTTCTCCTCACCTGACATCCCCAGCTTCTTTTCTCACTACTCCATTCCAAGTCAACAGCCCATATCCCTGTACTGTATCTCTTAAGACCTCCCTGAAGTATGCCTACATCCCATTCACATTCACCGGTCTTGTCCCATAAAACCCTCAGTGCTCTCCTTCAATGTTAACTTTTAATCAACCTCAAGTTTGACAGCCAGCTACCTATGGAGTTACTATGGACAACTTAGAATTTATTTTGGGCAGAAAGCGACAGGTCTGTCGGAGACAAGCAGAAGTTGGAACCCATAAAGATAGCAATCTAATTCACCTAAAAAGACAGAATGAAGAAAATGAGATAGACGTTTGGAGTTCCCCATAATATTCCAGCAAGGGAAGATGACAGATCCTTCAGGAAATAAGCCAAAGAAACAAAGGGAGAGGAGAAGGAAAACCAGAAGAGACCAAGTGCAGAAGAAATTTCCGTGACATAGAAAGGACAGAAGTCACATCAAAGATCACCTAGGAAACAATCAGGTGGAAGGACCTCCAAATGAAGACAGCTCATGCAGTGAGTTTAGAGTCACAAGGCAAAAGGCAGATAGGATGGTACTCCAGACAGCAAGTGAGGGCAAGCATTTTTAAGATGAATGAAACATTCTGAAAGAGGAAAGTACCAACACAGGCTGTGTATATAATAGATCAGTTTTTTTCCAACAGACAGGAAACTACATCAGAAGGAAGGAGGATTAAGATTCATAGTTCTGAAAGCAACCAAAGCAATGAGTTTAAAAAAACCTTTGCCACACATCTCCATTTCCAAGTCCCTGATGCAAGGAAGGCAAATCGTTCTCTGAAAGGGTTTTGTGAGCTATGAGCACACAAGCACAGCATAAACATCAGGTTTAGATTATTTTATAGGAAGATTATAGTAAGTATTTTTTTTCCCCTTCCCTCTTTTGGAAAGATGTATAGAACAATTTTTTGCCTCAATTCACAGCCAAGCTGGATTTGCAGCTTGAAATTACCCTGCTTTTCTCACTGAAAACATGTGATGAGGCCACAAAGAATCAGAGTTCATCAGGCATCCATGAAAATATTTCCTACCTTTTGTTTGGCTCTGCTCCTCTGTAAAGGACTTATGTTTTCACACCTCAAGATCCTTTAAAAGGTAAATTACTTTCGACAACCTATGCTTCTTTTTTAGTAGGGAAAAGATTGATGTCTGCTGTTTTACATCACTATCACTGATGATTTGTAGGCCTATAAAGATAGCAAATGAAATGACATTTGTTGTTTTTTCCCCTAAACTGATATTAAACTTTTCTCCCTTAGACCTTTTGGACTGGCTTGCATATGACAGCATTTCATTTGTATTCCAGCCAAACATCATGCTATCTAGTGTCATATCAGGTAGAACAAAGTTAGACAAACTCAGAAAACACAGAATGATGGATGCACATTTTGGATTTTTAACCAGCATGCAACATGTCCACTGGCAATGACTTCAAGGCTGAAAAGATGTCACTTTATTAACACAGCACTTGCAAGTGTCACAGCTGCTGTGAAAACAACTACCAATGAAGCCAGGCAGAACCATTTATTGACAGAGGAGACTCAACTAATCCAAACTCGCTATTTCACTGCGTTCCACGTTTCTGCTGGGAACAACCAGAGCATTCAGATGAATTTCTTTGTATTTGGGTACAGAATAAGTTTACTCAACTTGTTAAGCAGTTGGAAGGGGAAAGTACACAATGAAATGTGCTCCCATGCAGGCAACATGATTTTCATGGGCAGAAGGGAGAAAGGGATAGTAAAGTTGGAGAAAACTCAAACTAGAAGCATGGGCTGTTTCATTCAGAGACCAAGTATTTGGCATTTACAGAGGAATAACTGACCTGTGAATAGGACACTATTTAGAAATTAAGAGTCGCTGTCTACAAAACGGCAGTTAACAGACTAGTAAATCAGCACTCACAGCTGGTGAAATGAAATATAGAATCTTACAGCTTTGGGAACGATGATACCTTGAACATTTGAAAAAAATATTTTATTTGCTGCCCCCCCCCAAAGATAAACTCTACATCAGATATTTGTCATCCTTAGTCACCAATGTTAAATTCATTAAGTGACACCACAGCCACACAGCTCCAGCAACTAAGGCTTATGGTGTCCTTTGTTACCACAAGCATCCCAGTACCCACTGTTACATTGCAGGAAGGTTTGTCTCATTTCCCAAAGCGCTCAGGGAACTTGAACACGTGTCCACGGTGTTCGCACACAGGCCACCCCCTCCCAAGCCACTTGCTGCAGTCAAGCTTGTTTCATTGATGCCCCCCCCCAAGAGTGACATTTTAATTGTGTGTGTGTCCTTTTTTGGTCTGTTAGCTCCCAGCCGCAGCCAAACAGCTGGGTAACTTTGGCTGGAATCCAGAATTAACATAAGTTGGTTTTAACCTCTTGATATAAAGGCATTTTACACGGTTACCCCCGTACAACCTCCGTGCACAAGAGCTTGCTATTAAAATAAGCCACCATATGCAAACCACCAATGTCCTGAGCTAGCTGTCGAGAAGCGCTAGGCCATGGCCTGGTCCTGTGTGGCATCTGGGCAGTATCACAGACCAGCAAATTATTCTCACCACTTCCAAGCCAAACACATCCTAGTGCAGTGCTGGAAACAGCACCGCCCCAGAGGACCCCCTGGTGCATTTTAACAGTGTTCAAGTTTTAGTTCTTAAAAGTTTGGCATCCAAGCCCTCTTCTAGTGTAAGACAATCACATTCCCAATCTAAAGTGGTATTGCACTGCATCTTGCTCACAGCTGCAGTACAGCAATGGGGCCAAGCTGCCTGATGCAGGCAGGGCTGCTACAGGGGCAAGAGGGAAGTCTTGAAGTAGAGGTATGAATCTCACCATTTAAGAGCTTGGTCATGATTGACAAGTAGAAGCTGCCAATGTTCAATCACTCCTCTTTGCCCCGCAGCAGCAATCTCTACTCCCAAGTGCTCAAGCATGGTTGCGTCTGAGCTGCTTTTAGCTTGGAATTTGCTGATGAAAGGACTTTGAGGCCAAAAGTTTGTCTACTTTTTCCAACTTTCCAGCTCTCAAATGAAGGTATTATCGATTTCCACAACCCCCCTGCTTCCCTTGAAAAGTCAGGACATTTCTACTTAAGAGGTTAAATGAGGACTAGGATACAGATTTGCAAATGTTGACTTGCATAACTTCTCAAGTAAATGTATGTAGCATAGCATGCATCGGTTGTCTGAAGGATGCAGGTGCTGTGCCACTTGCAGTGAAGTTACTGGCAAGTACTTGGCAACGTGGGGTAGGCTGTTCCTCTTTAATTGCAGGGGCACACAAAGTGTGAGCAGTTATTTGCTTGCATGAGCAACTTTGTCAGCAAATGGTTATTCAGAGAGAAGCAACCTGGCCTGCACCCCAGTCTCGGAGGCTGCATTCCCCATTTTTGCCTTCAGGACATGAAATCTTAAAAAAACCACACACATTTGAACCTGCATGCCTGACAGGCCCCCAAATATTTGTGTTGATTCAGTAATTCAAGAGATACACTGATAATCACATAACTACTAGCTATCACTTGGCCTTCATTTTTTCTCAGAGAGGACAGAATGAGAAATCATTAGTTTACTTTTGGCTTCAATCCAAAATAGCGCATACTTCAAGGCAGTGACCACCCATTCTATCGGTGTTAGCAGAGCACTTACAGCAGCAAAGGCCTGGTCCAGGACTGGGGTTGCTAAGCAATATGGAAATAGAAATAATAAACGAGTAACAGCCACCTGTAAAAGATTACATGCTCAATTGTACCTTACCATGAAAGCTTATGTTTCAAACTTCATCTCATTTGGATTCAAATTTGCTGAAATTGAATTTAAAAAGAAGGAATGATTATTGTACAGAATGTTTTGAGAGATGTAAACACCTCCTTTTCTATTACTGTGATTCACTTTAGGGTTTGTTTTTTCTGTAAGGCATTTAAAGCGTGCAGCTCTGTGCAATACAATGGCTGGTTTACTTATTACAGCACAGACTTGAAACTGCTTAAATATGTTATTCTGTCAACATGTATTTGTTGAATACCATATAACATATATTTAACAGGTGACTGTTATTCTGTGTACAAACGTGTCATTAGCATGACTAATGTCAGAACAGTGCTTGCACTCCACATCAGAGAAGGTTAAAAGCTCCTCATAAGAAATCCTCCTTACAATGCACAGCAATGCAAACATACCATACTAGGAAATCTCCCAGAAGAAACTTCCTTTCAAGGCCACCTCAGGTTCACCATATCTGCTCTGAGCTTGAGCAATATGGTTGCTACTGTGCACGCCTTAAGAAGGCAGATTCCTTCTCTGTAGGACTGGTTTGTAACTGATTGGAAAGGTTCCCATTGAATTTAATATGCAGACAGTGCCACTCTGTACCACATCCCACATCAGAGCCAGTCAGGGCTGCAGCTGAATTGAACAGAACTTGCAGAGATTAAAGAATGCAACTAGATCGCCAGACTTGGGGCTTTAGGAGTAGTTTACCTCTTTGGAATTTGATCCAGATAGTTAAAAAAACCCAAAAGATACACTCTTATTTAGATTTTTGCTGCTCTAGGACCTGTGAACAAGCACAGGTCTGTGATTCTCTGGAAGAGGAAACTTCTGCAAACAAAACTAATTTGGCATCATTCGGGTTTCAAGTGAAATGGTGGGAAATGGGAAAAAAATCTTTTTTTTCCAGTGGGATCCCGATAACACAATTCACTCTAACCCTTGGCATCCACCTCACCCATAGCAGCACCCAGACTCCTGTTCTTAGCATGCGTCAGGAGCCACAGTAACCCTCCATGTGTGCACTTCCACAGGAAAAACCTGAAGTAGTTTGACTTACTGGCTTGCAGAGATGAGTTTTAAGCTTGCACTTGCTGTAGAGCAAATGCTTTTGTACAGAAGCAGTTACACAAAGATACAACTTGCTAAGCTGCAGCTTAGATACACACAAAGATACAAATTTGAACTTTTGTCATCAAAAGATGATCCTACCAAAGGATAAATGCTATTTTCAACCTTTGTACACCACTGGGGTAGTCTTAACCTGTACTCAAAACAAACAAAAAAAAGGTAATTAGCACAATTTATTTTTTTTTTAAGTTAAGAAGCTTACAGTTGGACTGCTTTCTCCCTGGCTCAGAGGCAGGAAGGTGGCTTCAGAGGATGGACAGGTAAAGCTGTGTGCAAATCCCAAAGCAGCAACTTCTGTGGCAACAGCTGTGTTTTGGATTCTGGAGAAATGATGCAAGTCAAGGTGGTGCTGAGGCAGCAGAGGAAATTATGCTAATCCAAACTACAAGGGAGGTGCCATGTTACACAGCTGGATGCGAAGCTTAGTATTCATTTTTTCATGACCGTATTCCCTGTTACTTGGTTACTTAGGAGATTTCACTCCGCATTAGTACTTAAGCTCACAATCACTCCATGCTTTGAGATTAAACTGTACAATAAACACAACAATGGCAAAGAGAATTGGGGGCATCAGGGACAAACGTGGATTTTGGGGGATTTTTTAGAAACACTACACATGCAGTTCAAGAATTGGAAAGTTTCAAATGAATCTTGCCAAAAGTCCTCAAGCTAAGTGCTACTGAAACAGCAAAAACAGATGAGTGTAGCATTTCATGGTCTCAGCTCACATGAGCTATTAATCTTTTATAAATACATAAATAAAAACAATGGTGAAGCTCAGTCTGGTATTGTAACAGTACCCAGGAAAAGTACACATACAGTACCCCAAGAAAGCATACCTATCAAAATACCAGTGGCTAAAATATTTGGGCTTCACTTTTTGAAGCTACCCAAGAGCTTTGAAACCTCAGTTCCCATTAAATTTAATCTTCCAGATGGCTTTCCAGATCCCAGCCTGAAGTTTGCCTGACATATACCACATTTTCTAAGAGCCTTTGGACAGTCTCCTGATAAAAAGCACACAGTGTTATTTGACTTTTAGAACAGAAGACTTGGGATTATGTCATCAGTGCACATTTCTGACTTAAGGCATGCTGCTGAACAAGTCACTAGCTCCCTATTTCTGAGCACCATCAGTCATTTACTGTTAGGAGAACTACCCACCCCACTGGGACAATCTGAGGCTTCATTTAACATTTACAGTTTTAGAATAGGTACCTATCTACGTAAAAGCAAAGATAGTTTTCATATAAGCACTGGTTAAACACAGACCGTAGACACACACCTACTAATGGCACCATAGTGGAAGGTAACATCGGTATGATGCAGCAGCAGAGAAATATCAGACGGGAAGAAAAGATCCCTCAAGATGACTTTCAGAAGGGGAATAATGGAGGTGAGGTTAAGTTTGACAGCCTAAATACAAGTTCCTACAGACTGACAGGAAGTCTGGTATGTGTTAGTCACTCAAAGGAAGGACAACCACCTCAGCAGAGCCATTGATTACTGCTAAATTATGAGCCCTCAGCATGACAAAGCCACGAAAAGCACAAAAGATATTTCTAGAGAAAGGCATTTCTAGAAAGATAATGTCACTGTATAACATACTGTTACCACCCAGATAAAATTCAGCACAAAGCATCACTGATCAAGAAAGATCAGACAAGTACAGAAGCAGCTGACTAGGATAAGAGCAGATGAATGGTAAGCATATCTCCCAAGTGAAATGTAAAAGACAGTTCAATCTAGCAAAGGTAGAGTGGATATGATCTCTCACAAACTCTTCAAAGACAGAAAAAAAGGTGCTAAAACTTGGCAGCAATGTTTGCTCAAGAACAAATACGTATCCACTGCTCATGAGTAAGTTCAAACTGGAAGCTGGCGGGGGCGGGGGGAATTAAGAACAATGTTCTAGGCTTATCTACCATTACGCGTAAAAAGAGCAAAATTGGAACTGATGCACCTACATAACACTGGGCCTTCAACAGTACGGGTCCAGTAACTTCAATCCTCTGTGACAAAGTCCAACAGCAGGGCTATACACCTTCAGTAGTACAGAATGGTGGAACAGACACTCTTGGAGAAGAGTGCTATACTTCACAAAATGAACAGGTTGATCTTACATAAGTTTCCTTTCCATAACAGACTGTAGTGTTTACTTTAAGTCACCCTAAATGTCATCATCTTATTCCTCCATTTACCTAAGCCTTCCAAATTAAACTGAATTATCTGACACATTGATATACTTGCCTTTGATTTGACCTGCAGCAATGCAAATCAGCTGGGATCGTTACTTCACTGCTTGTTCCCTCTTTCAAGGGAAAAAATACATACATATTATGATGTATGAATTTCTGATTTGCTAAGGTACTTGTGCTCTATTTAATAAATTCTTCTCTGGTTTTCAGTGTAATAACACACCCAGTATCCATAATGTTCAAGACAGCATTCACATTTTCAACTGTTGTCTTTAATAGAGAAAATTCATTTGTATCCTTCTACAGGCAAAATAACTCCAGATGAATTTAAGGACATAAGAAAGAGATCGGCACACAGCTTACAGCACTGGGAGACAGCTAGGGATTAGCAACAACAGGACTTTCTGTCCTGAGCTCAGACTCCACTAACCAGTGCCAAGGGATTCCTGGTTCTGCAAGGATGTAGGTCATGCCAGAGGGGACACACAAAGTCCTGCAGGAGCCTGGAGGCAATTAAAAGTGGTGATGCAGCTGAGCATCATCACAGGCAGTGGAGAGGGACTTCCCCCGAGACTGGAAATCACAGGCAAGAACCATCCATTCATCTTCCATGTCTCTGACAAGGAATGACTTGTTTATAAATCCTTTAAAATGCAATGAATCATTTCTCAGAAGAGGTCACTGGTTACTGAAATTTTGCTGAAGTATTTAATAAAGAGAAAACACTTGAATAACAAATATGAATTCTTTTAATCATACTGTATCTGATTCATCCAGTAATTACATTTGGGGTACCTAACAGTACAAATAGGTAATTCTCATATGCCAGGTAGTGGCAATACTGGCTAACAAGACATCCTTCTGCTACAAAAGCTCCACTAAAGTTTACTTCCCAAACCAGCAACAAAATATCCCCAACTTTTGCAAAACTGTTGGTATATTCCCTGTTCAAGGAGAAGAAAGTGTCATGCAGATTCACTGAGGAGTTGGCTAAAGGAACTTCTCTCAAAGTACCAGCTCAGGAGAAATACACCCGTAAGTGCATATACCAAACTCTATAGCCTGACCAGTGCAGGCTATCCTCTCACTGCAGACTCCCTCCCTGTTAACGCCACCTAAGTTACAATAACTTGACCACCATCAACTTTTATATTAAACACATAAGGTGAGCTTTAAACACTACAAGTTGACAGTGTAGTGGTAGATAATACACCGTGGAAGTACTGAAGATCTAAATCAAACCTAATACAGAAAGATACCCAAATTGTGTCAGTTATAACAAGCTCACACCCTCACCTGTGGAGCATGGGAGGCTGGCAGGGCAGTGGCCCTCCTCTTGACTGGCAACATTGCCCTTCTGCCCATGGCAAAGCTGGTGGAGCTGCCATAAGCAGTAGATCAAGTGGGACTTTGTGGATCCCACCACAGGTCAGATTATCATGAAACAGCAAATCCACTAAGCAGAGAGCATGAATGACCGGCAACATCTTGCACCACAAAGTTGAAATATCTCAGATACAGGTTCTACCTGACCTCCAGAACAGGAGATCAGATCAGCCAGGTAAGCAGGAGACCATGAGAGCAACTTCTGCACCACCCATAACCCTGCAAAACATCACCAAGGCCTTGCTCAGAGCATTTAATAATACTACAGCACCAGGGTGGGATCATAAGAGAATCAACTGGTTTCTGCCCTTGGTATTACAACATGGACTTGAACTGCTGATCTTACCCTCCCACCATTAAGCTTCTAGTTGTTAAAACCTACACAGCCCCTCCCAAAACACATGGAAAAGGGCCACCTTCAGTCACCCACAGAGAGAGAGGAAGCCCGGATTAGACAGAACACCACAAGTGTTTTTTTCTTGAGCTCATCAGATGAGGGTCGTCATTTTAACTGAACCAGCTCAACAATGCTGTCCTGTCCATTCTTTGTAAATGAAACCTGGACTAACCAGCATGTGAGCTTTACACTGGGAGAAGTGTTAATTTCAAATCAACAGCAAATACAAAAATATCAATAGGTATTTGAGAGCAAAACATTAATTACTTTTCATTTCAAAAGGTGCAGTTTTCCTGATGCCTTTATACAAAAGGAAATAAGCCAGTAACATGATTTTACAACATTTATAAATGACTAAGTTAATTAACACGGAATCTTCAGAGAGACGGTAAAGGAAATTTAGAAGAACCTTGTCTGACACTATTTGAAATTCTCAAAGGAAGGAATGGACTTCTTAAAAAAAGATTAATTACTAGTTTTTTTGCTTTACCCTGATATAATTTGTGTTTACATATTTAAGCTGGTTTTGACCTTCAAAATTCTGGCAAAGAACAATTTTCATTAAACCATCTCAGTGGAGGAAGTTGGCAGTTCCTCATCTCGTCCCCGAGGTTTACTGAGAATATTAATTATTTAGCAGGCATGGTCAAAAAAATATGTGTAAGTCCTATCCAAAAGTAACATTTAATTTATCAAAGTAGACACAGCAAGGGTTGATGTATAGCAAGCTCTTCTCCTGTCAGGTCTGATTCCTTTATGGGGTTTGGTTGGAGGCTCCAGAATGAAATAATTCTACAAAAGATGCTGTTTCTCTCTAAGGATACCCTCCCTTCATTCTGAGCATATGTAACAGTATAATGATAGCAGCTCTTCACCATTCTTTGGTAATGCATAGGTATCATCAATCAAGAAAACTCTGTAACTGTCTTGAAGATGGTACAAAATTTAACAATAGTAAAATGACTGTGGCTTCCCTTTCTTCTAAGCTTTATTACTTCACTGTCCTCTTCTGTGAAACTCTGCTCACTTATTGCTCTTTGCAGCCTGGTTCGACACCATCACCCCCCTGCCTGGCTGAGCTATGAATACATGAAGAAGCAGTTTGGCAAGCAGGAAGAACATGCTCTGTCTCGTCATTGGCACACGTATAGTACCAAGTCAAAGAGGAAAGCATATTAGAGATAAATGCTCATTTTAAGAACAGTATTTTCATGGCAGAGCTATACTTAATAATACAGTAAAAAGGGAATTACACTGGGACATCAATTGGCCAAGAATCAATTAAATATCATTTTTTTCTACAGAGACAAATTAAATTTGCCCCACAAAATGAAATTACAACTATTGTATATGACATTCTAACACAAAGTGGCAGGCATCCTAAAACACAACTGTATCACATTAACTAAAACAGATATGGTATTTAAGAGAACATAAAGAATTCCTCTATAGAAAGTATTTCTGTAAAAGTAAAATAAATTTGGGTAGACATAAAGGAAAAATATTACAAAAATGAGTCACAACCTAGAAAAGTGTGGTAGTAGAAGACTGAAGGCACCCAGTCTATCAAGATGTTCATGAGGTGGAGAAATGCTGAGGCAAGATGTTAAGAAATCAAGAACCAGGAATTAGAAGTTAAGCCAGAAAAACTCAAAGAGAACTAAGGCACAAGCTGAGCAGCGAGGGTAGTTACCCACTGGAATAAACTACTAAAGGAAGAGATAGAGTTAACACTTTGATGCTTTTTCAAGACTGCTTGGTTTTTTTAAGCAGCGTGCTGCGGTCCAGCCAAGGTTTCTCTTCAAAGGAGCAACCGAGCAAAGCTTTCTGACATGTTCTGCAGGGGACCACACCATCTCATCAAGCGACCCACCAGCAGATGCATCACGGCCTACAGTCTTTCCACCCATCTTTAGGCATGCAACTCGACCACTAAGAACATCCTTCTCAGGAACCATACTTAGATCACAGAATTTTGAAATAGCTCTTTCTTCCCGAGATCAACAGGTGGCTGTTTTTCATACAGTAAAAGGAAAAAGGGAGTCCCAGAAGGCAATTTAAAGTCATAAATCAGTATAATCTGTCAAAGTGCTTAATGCTTTCCATTGCTCATCCGATAGAAATGACAATCCAAAGCTAGGCACTGCGATTAGGTGGGAAACTTCCAGGCCACTGAGCCTCTGAAAAAGCAGGGATCCTCAGTTTTGAGAAATGAATGTTTTTAAGAGATACTGCTGACAGTTCTACTTACTCCATCTTACCACTTTGAGACCTTCATATAAGACTAAAATTTTCTTTGCTACAATCTATGCTTTGGCACGGCAAGGAAAAAAAAAAAAAGAGAAAATGCTGCTATGTGAAGTCCCTGAACTGCAAAGTCTGCCTTACGGTGACAACAGTACTACCAGATCTCCTAAGGAAACGCTCTAGCTCTGTGTCGCTTATCTCCAAGAATAACAAGCAGGTATTTCACTTCAGAACCCTGCTGACAACTTGCAAGGCAGGAATTGTGAAACGCTTCTGTCTCCTGACCTTTAAGGCGAGCACAGAAGACTGCTTCCTGCTTGCAGAAGGAACAGAAATGAAAAAGGAAGACCAGGAAAACAGATAGGGCTGGCTAACATCAGGAAAATCACCAATTTGTGGATTTACATGGCATGGACAGATTTGTACAGAATAACAGTACAATATATCTGTACACATAGAGCTGTGTAAGTGCACTAGCTAGAGGACCCCGGCTGCAGAAGAAAATGCTGATTATTCTACTTGTTAAAGGTTAAATTCTTGGCACGTAAGAGTGACTGGACTTTTCTTAATTAATAAAACTTCTCACTGATTGAAACCCTAAATGCCAGTCAAACTGCTTGAGATTTTGCTGTTTGGCTACTGACTTCATCTAAATTGCATGTATTAATTCTCTGTGGGGAAGTGAAAAGGCCTATATGACTCCTCCAGAACCTGTTCGTTCCTAGGTGTCCTCTACCAGCAGACGTAAGTCCTCTCCCGCGTTTGGCTGCTGCCAAGTAGAGCTCAGTTACTTTTTAAGTTTAGGAAAGCCACAGAGTGGAAGTTGCACATATTTACCAATGTGGCAGTAAGCAGCTTTTGTTGGATGAGTTGCCTTTAGGGGACTATACCTGAAGACAAGACAACCCTCTAGGTTGTCCTACCCTATCCTAACAAGGAGGGGGGTTCATTGCACTGTGCTCCAAAGCAGAGGTGATGCTACATCACCTTCACCCCTGCTTAGCCCCAAATTCTACAACCTCAGTTGCTTATTCCTGTAAAGACACGCGCTGAAATGCAGAACTTGCAGTATATATTGGTCCTGGAAGGACAAAAGTATCCTTGCAAATGCAAAGAAACGAGAAAGGGTCAAAGCATTTTAATATATAATGCAGGAAAAAAATGTAAAATCCTACTTTCATAAGTTTTAGTTTTTCATAATCTAAGACTCTTCAAGAAATTGAAACACAGAACATGAACTTGGAGACAGATGCTTTGTCCCATCCACCTCCAGTCCTGCTTATTTTGAGAATTATTTTCTAAAGGCACCTCCATAAATCCTGCAGAGGACTCCATATAGAAAGGGAAGACCATGGTGCATCTGGCTCACAGATGCAAAATGTCCAAATAGACTATTTTCAACTATCAGTGGGCTAATATCCCAACTTAAACATGGAGAAAGATGTCTCCCATAAAACTTTTATTCTGCTAATACAAGAAAAATGGAAAACACACATGAAAATATTTAAAAAAAAACCCAAACCCAAAAAACTAAACTACAGTTCAGTAAGATTTACATAAACATTCAGGAAGACTTTAAAGATACATTTCAGTATGAAAGAAAGAATATGCAACTCTCCCATGTAAGCTTTTTCATTCATCTGAGTATCATGTGGAGGGGGCCGGTACCAGTGTGATCTGGCACTATCAAGACATATTCCCTCTACTGCTGTCCCAGTACATCCTTCATATTCAGTAGGGCGAACACCAAAGGGTGTTCGCAACCAATTCTTCTGATAATCAGTCTATCCCATGAAACCAATGTCTTTCTCTACTCCAAAAACATGAAAGCTCATGCTAACTATAAAGGATACACAAGCACCAACAAGCATAATTTCTTACCTGATATTTCACAGGACTTCTAGCAACCGTTATACTACAATAAAAGCAAAGTCACCCCCAGCCTACACCTCTCTTGGGTGTTCAGTAAATTTTCTGTGACTTCTTAATTTCAAATCACTAAAGACTAAAATTTAATATGAAAGTAGGTAGCTCCATGCATTAAACGTATATACTAATAAAGAGTTTAGTTCCATTAAGGTTTTACTATCAATAAACAAGGAACATAAAGTTGCTATTCTGCTAAATGTGAAGGAGATAACTTCCTCTGCACAAAAAGTTTTCCAGTCAGAAGGCAGCCCAGAAAAAAATCCTTTAGGCTCTGCCTCTTTCCCTCCTCCCAGACACATTTTCACTCCTGTTTGATCCAGACATAATGCAAATTCATCCGGTTTCATAGGTGAGGTATTTTCCTCTTTATGGTAAACAAATGATGTCACAACCACAGGACTGCATTTCACTGCAGGACTGAACACGCGGGTATCCAACGCACAGCATGAAAGTTATTGTTCAAACATAAACAGCAGAAATAATTGCAAAAGTAAAGCAAATGAACAGCCAAGTAAATTAATTGCCTTTTGAATCACTGTTCCTGTTTTCCAAGTCCAAATGATTCTCCTTTCCTATTTAGGAAGCCTGAGGGGATGAAAAAGTGTCCAAGATGGTGAAATTAAAAATTAGCTACTGAGCATGAAACATGTAATGATTGCACTTCATAACATTTTTATTTCCTCAGTGTTGTATGAATCATTTCACAGTTCCACAGTTACGATGAAAAAAATGACACCAATAAAGTCTAAGCAATCGATGTTATGACTTCATCAATCTGAGACTGAAGGCATGCACAGAATGACAAATATTTTCAAGAATACCAAGAAAACTACCACCTCATTCTGAAGAAGCACAAATTTCATCTTTGCATCTTTCTGAAGAGTGGTCATTCTCACACCAAAAGATGGAATATTGAAATAATCTTCAGTACAGCTCTATGTGACACAACCTTGCTTTCCCTTTCAGAAAGTGACCAAATTTGGGGTTCTCAAGAGTTACAAATGCAGCTAATGCACAGTGAGGCTGCAGCCAATACAGAATGTTCCCAAGTCAGAACACTCTCACTCCTTTGAGGTTTTGCATCAAGATAGTATTATTTTAACAATGACCTGCACTTTGCTTTATTTTTTAAAAGTTTACAGATTGTGGAAGTATGAAGTTGAATTATCTTTACAATTTCACTAAATCCAAAAAAGTTCAATTTATTGCTACTTAAAACTCCAAGAGGACAATAATCTATGCTTAAGACAACAAAGCAGCATTGTAGTAATATATCAGATACAACATCAAAGCTATGGTACAAAGAAGGGACCTCCTGCAGGGAGATTGTACCTTCTTTTGACAGTCATGCTCAATAACTAACCAAATACAACCTTAAATCCCTTCTACTTATAGTTCAACTTTGACATGATTAAATAAGTATTTTAGTCTGGCTGTTTTAAAAAAAAAACCCAACAACAAAAACCTCCCATCTCTACAGAGCATCATTAAATCCAAACCTGTTCTGTAACAGCAGAACCTAACCATTTTATTTTATTTTTCTTATAAATACTAGCTTTCTTTTTTTTAACTGAGTTGCTAGACATCTTGACTCAAGTATTACAATCTCTGGTAGGATCCTTTAATATAATAGCTTATTTCTTTTATAAAATCATTAATAGAAAATAAAGCCCTTTTTGTTAACTCTAATCTTGCTTCCTTGCAAGTGTGCCAGAGGCACTTTAATATGGATCAGGTCATGAATATCACAAATTACAGCAGCAATGTGTGGCAACAAAGGATCAGATTATTCCTGTAAGAGCAATACCTTCTTCGTTCTTTGATAAAAAAAGAAGTAAACAGTATCCACTGATCTCTCAGGACAAAAAGCCAGTTCCTCTTAAATCCGTGTTTTTCCGATACTTGCAAATCCAAGGTTTACAGTATGAAGTAATGGCACAGCACAAACCTGAGAATGATGAATGAGGAATATTACAGGGTATAGTAAAATCTACTTCATTTTATGTCAAAATTCTCTCCTGTTTCACATGATGTACAGGTATCCAGTTAAACTAAATTATGAAAAAGTTAGTAGGTACTATTTTTGCATAAAGTTTCCTATGGTAGATTCATGGCAGATGCATTATGAACGAAGCAAAACTATGTACAGGCAGGCACAATTATGGAAGAATTAATGTACCACCAAGAACAGTACTGGCCATAAAATGCAGTATAACAGAGTGAAATGAAATTTACTGCAGAAAAGCACACCCCATTGAAGCCTGTACTTTCCTTGGGTAATGTGGGAATACACGACAACAGTAGCCTATTTCCCTACTTGAAGCAGTCACACTGGGAAAGACTTGTACAGTCTCCGCAAGGGTTCATGGGGAGGGAAAAGACAAGAGTAATGACCAAAGAGAAGTGTAAGGATGTTATTCATAGACGCCTGTTATCCATTGCAGAGCCCTCCACACACTGCCTTACAACTGCAGTGTGCAAAACCAGCTTACTATTAGCAAAAACTTATTTCCAGAGATCCAAAGATTTAGTTCAAGTTATAATACAATAAAGAGGCATTCTATCTTTAATACATCCCATTCCTTTCTGTACCTCAACAAAGCTTCAGGTGACGCTCATATTAAATGCCAGTTGCCTGGTCCAAAGGACATGGTATCACATCCCCACACACACACTTCGAAGGCAAGTGAACCTTTCTGTGCCACCCAAATACTCCTGTTGAACTCTGCTATAAACTGTCTGCTAGACCTGGGCTGATAGAAACTCCAGGAAGAAATGAATGAAGCCTTCCAAGATATCTTCCCCAAAGAGAACATTTAAATTCTTTGGCAATATTCAGCACTGGCATCTGATGGGACAAGTCTGTCAAGGAGAAGCCTTAGAAAGATGATGCCAGTTTTGCAGAAAGACTTTGAATCTCTGATTTTGGGGGGCAGGCTGGAGTCCTAATTAAATTCTAATCTGCTTTTCCCAGGTTTCATAAAATGCTGTCTCAAATAGGCTTATCTTCTAAGAAGTGCAGCATGATCTTCTCATTAAATAATCTGTTACAATGAAAACACATTAGTACTAAAGCCATAAAAGATTTAGGAAATTATGGACATTTTCCCCCAAACTAGTAGATTGCCCTGTATCACTTAAAAAAAAATTTACATTCACAAGTCTGCTTGAAAAGTGGGAACTTGCTGTTTAAGTGTTTCTTCAATGTTATCTCTATTTTGTTCTTTAATTAATAAAAGGATACATGCACCAACATTATAAACACTAATTTGCTATTTAGCATCCCAAATTAGGAAGCATAAACATTTATGCACTTCATTAAACACCACCTAAGTACACTTTGATATTAACAGGAGACAAGCTAGGCTGTTAAATGCAATTTCAGGGCACACATAAGCCACCATAAAAAGACACTCCTCCTCTTCCTGTCCCTTGCTATGAACGCTCCCTGGCTCCATCCCATTGGCACCAGCCCTTACGAAATGAACCTTGGAAATCAGTGAGATCTGACGTATCTGTGCAATCTCAAGTGCCAGTTTAAGAGAAGGGAAGGGAACACAGGGACATAAGCAGCAAAAGTGGAATGTACCTGTTCGGCAGCACAGTATACATAGACTGGCACAAGCCAATCATGGAATTGCACTTTAGAAAGCATAAACCAAATACTTATGCCCTGAATTAAGACATCATTTAAGCACATTTAAGGAAGAGTCAATGGGGTGTTTTTCTCCATCTCTTCCAAAACAGGCACTGCAGTTCTAGCACGCCTCCTCCCCTCTCCCCTTTCTTCCACCCACCCCAGCCATTTAAAGGATCCTTGCATTGCTCCTTTGAGCACTGAAATAGGCTTAGCATTAGGGTATACCAGTGCTACAGAAAGATGGTAAGAAATGGTAAGTCTTTCAAAACTACAGGAAGCAAAACTGCAGTGGTAGAAAAGAAACAAATGCTGATACTCAAGAACAAACAGCCTGAAAGGTAAATAAGCACATTTGCACGTGTAGAATAAATGGAAGATTAACTAAGATCACCAGTATAACAAATGCTCAAAATTCATCAGTCCAAGTCCTAAATTATCTCTCAAAACCTTATTGTCAAAATCCTTCATGAAACAAGTCTTCAGGTTATCTTCTTTCATTTACAGAGAGTAAGGTATAATTCAGACAACAAGTTATTCTTTATAACTTTGCATTGCAAGTCTAACTTCAATGTAGAAAATGATTTTTAATTTAAATTTGTGCTAAAAGTTTCCACTGTTAAATTACGGACTCAGACAAAATGGTACTAAATTTTCTACTATACATAATCTAGCCATAGTTTGGCAATCTTTAAATAATTTGAAAATACAAATACACTAAAAATATAGTGTTCAGGAACAGTAATATGGACATACTGAAGAGCTTTGTACCATAACCAGAAATCTGAAAAGTGCCTTGGTGCCTGAAAAAGAACTGCTTTTAGATTTATTTATTTTTTAAAATAAATTATCATGATTTTACAACTTACAGCTTTGGGTTCTTTGTTGTTTGGTTTTTTTAAAACTATGACGGCAATGGTGATCTATCTACAAGATAATAAGCCAAAAAGAAGCGTTCTTTGTGTGGTTTTGACCAAATATATTGTTAAGAGATCAAAACAAAGATTTATAAAAACAAACGATTAAAATTTCAGTTCAGAAAAACACTGTAAAATACATTAAAACCCTTTCCAATAGCAAAGTGGATTTTGTACAGTTCTTCCTTCTAAGCAGATGATTACTGCAGCCTAGATCCACTAACTCCAGTAAAACAAAACGTAGGCAAAATGGGTTGGTGTTCGCAGAATTACAACCTATATACAGAACTGCAGGTAACATGCTGCAACTCATTGGAAAAACCTTTGAAAATTCAGTTTCATTGTGAGTGGACTTACAATATATCTTACATTATTTAAAAGCAGGTTACACCATAGAAAGGCTTTTGACAGAACTGCTCAAAAAATGAATCAGTTATAGAAGGAGAGTAACACTTCAAGTCAGCTTCTCCCATCAGCAAAAATGCCACACAAATCAAAAAACAACACTTAAGTAAAACACTAAGACTTTATTAAAAATCCAAAATTTATTGCAAATTGTACTTTGCACTTTCCCTCCTTTCTTCATTTTTACATGATTTATTGATATCCATGATTTTTTCACAGATGTACTTGTTGACTTTGGAGAGTCTCTGTGCAATTTCAGTTTCATCCACAGTTTCTTGTGCTATTCTATCATACAAACATTCTGGGGAGAAAAAAAAAAAGGAAAGAGCCATTAGGATATTTTTAGAAAAGAATATAGCCCTGTGTTGGGCTAACTACTCAAGAGACAGCACTGAGTAAGCACTGTGTATATTTGTTGCAAGACAGCAGAAGCTTTCATTGATTTACTGGCCATCTTGTTAAAGTCAAGATTTTTCACCAGGCTTGAATCTTTGGCATGATCAACTTCCAGTTATGCTGTGACTACATTAATAGGCTTTCTATACAGAAACAAGGCTAAATCCAACCTTTTACAGTGTCAGTCTTGCCCGCCTAACTCTTGTATTTGTCCATATCTCCACAGCAGATTTAGAATCTTTTCCCAGGTGAATGGTCTCAATAGAACTGTTGTTATCTACAGTTCCCTGTGAATCATTCCTACCTTCACACCTTTAAGACAGTAAGTAAATGATAATGGTTAGGAAGAGAATCAGTAATCAGTAGAAGACATTAACTGATTTATTTTATTTTTAAATCTGTTCAACATACATTAATGTCTGCATCTTCATCAGACGCCCTGTCCCTGGGCATATTTTGCTTTTATTAGTAGATTATTCAGGGCGAAAACCATCTTCTTGCATGTTTGCACAACACACTTTGTGAACTTAACTGGAATACAAAAAGCAAGCAATAGTAATAACTGCAAAAGCAACGAGGGCAATGAAAGCTGAGACAATTCTGCTTCACAGTCTGTAGTTCGGTGCCTGAATCCTGCAGAGGTTACTGAAATCAGTGGTGGGGCAACACACCCAACTTCTTAGTGACAGGCAGGTTTGGGGTTTTTTGTTTTCATAGGCAGAACAATGTATTTTCTTGTGTAGGCTTCCCAGATTGGTTAAACAAACTCTGATCTGCTTTGCCTAGTAATCTATTCCAGTAGCTATTTATTGCTTCATATACAGAAAGCCATAGAGATTATCACTTAATTAACATGGTTTACAACATTTCTAATGCGTTGTATTAAAAAGTTATGAAAATTAAGTACTATGCGTGCTTTGTAGCTCATTTTGAAACCTCTCAAGTTTTATAAAAGGTTATTTTGCATTAACAAGGTTTATAACAGTGCTCATGCATCATACTTTTTATAATTTCTTTATTACATACTACACAATAGGGATTTTTAAGAAGCTACAGCTATCAGACACATTAAGAGCTAATGCTGTCATTCAAAAACCTATTTTAAATAAGTTAGCCTGTGCCCACAGAAAGATAAGAACAATGTGCATTTTATGTGGTAAGATGTATTGAATATAATATAAATCAAATTAAACAGCATGCAGACTGATAGTTTAAATGCTGATCATCAGCAAACTATGATTTGAAATACAACACCTAAGAAGAGGCATGTCTCTGAGAACCTGAAGAAACCCAGTGTGCTTGTAGGACATAAGCTTGTACCACAACAATCTCAAGAGTACTCCCAGGTTGTGGCTGATACACCTAGTCAGGTGAACTTCCACTAGAAGACAGGCTATGTTATTAGTTTAGCCACAATGTCAACCAAAGAATCACTTGACAGAATTCATTAATCAGCTGTGACTCTTAAAATCAGTGTGACCCAGACAGATCCATGATCATCACAGTTTTTCCTTTTCCATCTCTTCCATTTCTATGAGGGGCTGCAGAAATAGTGCTTTAGTAATCACATAAGGATGCTGGCTTAGGGACTCCAAACAGGGATTTGGGGTTCTGCTTCGTGTTTTGGCTTTAGAAGAGCAGAGAGATACCCCTTCCTATTTCTGACTGGACCAAAGATTCAAGTAGATTTCAAAGACTAACAAGGATCCTTACTTCTTTCTGTGATGCCTGATCCAAATCATAGGCTATGTAAACTCTAACTTCCTTGCATTTCACCATTTGTCCACTTGCTACTCATTTTTTTTTGTTTCTTCTTCTCCGTAACAACTTATTTGACCACTTTCAGCTTTCCAGGAAACACTGCTGGCATGATGGGGTAAGACCTGCTAACATTGACGCAAATGCAAAGGACACAACAATGTAGAAAATCCTGGTTATGTGCTACCCAGTACCGCTGATACAGGAAGTTTGTCTGCTGCCACCCAGAACTCTGGCCATGCGGTTTAACTGGTTCAAGAGGAGATTGTACAGTCTTGAGTCTAACAAAAAGGGAGTCAAAGACAAGGTCAAACACTGGAAAGAGGAACATGGAAAACCAGGGCACGGAACAGTAGAATTCAAATGACGGTTGAGGCTGGAAGCAAAAGTATGACAGAAAACACAGAAAAACGAGGAAATAGGGAAGAGCTGAATTCCTGGCAAGTGTAAAGGTATGGAAGAGAAGAGAGGGAAGGGTCGCATCTGCCTCTCACCATTTACCTGTTGGAGCATACTCCCAAACCACTGTATTCAAAACAAGGGAGTTAGAAGAAAGCTATCATTTAAATGGCTCGAGCAACACAGCGCGGCCTTGACTGAAGGAGAAGAAATTCTCACAGAAGCAACTTTGCCAGCAGTGCTGAGGAACAACAGCCTCCAGCAGGGAAACCAGAAAGCTCTTTGCAATAGGCCAGTGAAAAAATAACCCCTTTTTACTGCATGCCTGTAAGTATGCATCTGGGTAACCAATTCTGTTTCCCACTAGGAGATGACAAGGGTAGCCACAGCCAGAGTGGATTCCTTACATGGCCAGTACCTCATTGCTTTGCTACATGTGTTAGGATTGTACCAAAAGGTCCCAGTCAGAACTACAAAATCAGCATGGAACACCTTGCACTTCCACACCTATTCTCAAAGCAGATTAGTAAAAAAAAAACCCCATGTCTTTTACTCATTTCTTACAAACTAAGATGACAGTACGAAGATCAGTTTCCAACTTTTCCCCACACAACACAGACACACACACACTAAAAGAGGAATCGTTTTTCTTACTTCCAAAACATGGTACTTGCAAGGCAAATTACAACAGCTCTTAAACAGTTCACAGTTAAGAGCACAAAGCAACTAGGAACAGGAAATGCAGAATAATGAAGCTCAATCAAATAGGGAGATTTCTTTCAGCCCTATTGCAATTTAGTATGGACACAAAACCTAAAAATCCAATTTTGGTATGTATTCCATGAGGAATCGATTCAGTTCTGACTTGAAAAGAAGCCTGAACTACCAAGATAGACAGAAATAAATGCAAAACACAAGCACGATGATACAAAGGGACTGCAAATCACTATTCATTTTAAATAAAGGAGAAGGCCTTCTCTCTAAGTACTACATATATGGACTCAGGCTTGCAGTTACTGAAAGTGTCACTGAAATTTTTCCTGCCAGATAGGTCATCGATTCACACTTCCTCTTCAAATTCCAGTTCAAGTGCAACAATTAATTTTTACTATTTCCATTTTCTCCACTTAAAAAGGTAAAACTATTCTTTCTTGCCTTTGAAGGTATGTGTATTTTTATAGTCACAGCTATAATGGTTTCTGTGCCTCATGCCAGAGTTGATTATGTTCTGGATAAAAGAATGCAGTAAAGCTACTTTCAGGCTTGTTAAAAGGAATATATGCATTTAAAAAAATCACTATGTTATAAATGAATTCCAGAACAACATGTTATTCTCCAGGCTCAGAGTCCTGTCCTGCAAGTGGTTTAAAGAGATGATCTTCTCAAACCTTACTGAAGTCAATGTACAACTCTTCAGCTGTGAAGGCCTGCACTGTGCACAGCTACTGCAATGTGTTTTACTTTTCCTGGATGTGTATGCACTTCACAATGCAATAGCAGTTAGAATTACAGTTTTTAAATCAGTTAATTTTATATGAGCTGAAAAGAAGCATCTTTCAACTCGGTGATTAATGGTTAAACTCCAAAGCAGGAAGCAAAAGTTTTCAAATAACCTACCTCTGACAATGCTTAATTTGTGAGGTGAGAGAGGTGGCTTGGGAACGGCATCTTTCTTTTTTTTTGTTGCAACTCCTGTGACACTTCTGTTCTTGAGAACATCTGTTCCCCAAATCATAACCGCTAGATTTTTTGTATACTTTGAATCTCCTTGTGTTACTTGCAGCTGGTGCCATTTCTCCTCATCTACCCAAATTCCACTGCCAAGATGGACCTAGAAGGTAGTAATAATAACAACTTATCTATGGTATGTAGCACACAACAGTATCCAAGTGCTGTAGGAACATTAATATTAGGTACTATAATAACAGTAATTAGGGCTTAATAACTCCATTTTGCCTAATTCTGAAACTTCTCCAACTTTGTGGGTCAGGGAGTTCAAGTCAACCTCTTATATAATATAGTTCCTTTCTGTATTCAGTTCTTACTCTCTACTTCCCCCCACCCCCCCCCAAGCCTATCTCCTGAAAGACTATGGTCAGGAACAGAGATACAAGAAGGAAATGGTAAACACATCCAGTATTATAGAAGTATGCACAGCACATAAACCAAGCAGTTGCACCAGCCTAACTCAGGAGCAAGATGAAACATTGTCTTTAATATGCAAGCTTCCCTTTGGCTGAAACAGACTTTACCCAAAGCGTATTTCGAAGGCAGTAGAGGGAAATAGTTCCTAAGCTGCAGCCTGTACCTGTTGGCAAAATTCAGTCTGATTGTTTAAAGTGACTAGAATGGGATAAGGGATTTTGAGAGCTCCCATTTCAATATAAACCAAGACATTTGGAAGCTTTGTAAAACTACCTATTTTATCAAGAAGTTTGCCTATCACGTACGATCAGCCTATCCAGGTGAATACTGTTTTGTGGTAAGGCAATGACCCATTGCTACAACATCATAAACTTTCCATTAACCAGACAATGGAGAGTAGAGATATTTCATTGAAGCTGTAAACCAGGGTACTATGGGTACCGGGAAATGCAGTGTGAAGCCACTTGCAGAGCCTCTAGAAGGAAGCTGCTTGAGTCTAGTTGTGCTTATTAGGTCTTGCTCAGCATTGACTATGCTGGGTTGACTCCCAGAGCTACACAGTATCTCTACCCCAGACTTAAGATGAAGGCAGGACAAGAATCTGAGTACCATCCTTAGGCTGCCACTAAGTACATTTGAGCCGATAGTCCTGAATAACCAGGACACCATCAAGCAACAGCAAGGAAAATAACTTCACTAGTGATCAGCACAGGTCTGACATGAGTGCAACCAGGACGCAAATGCTGGCCCTATGTGGAACCACAGAGAACACTTTGTACCTCATATGTCTATGCTCCTAGTTCCTGGAGTACACTGCAGACACGTGAACCACCTCTGCACACAGAAAGCTTCATTCGCATGGTGATGAACTTTATTTGGTTGGACCCACACTTGCTCATCATCCATAACAAGCTAATGTGTGACCTAGCTATTCTAATTACTGATACAAGTTCACTGCACCAGTAAGGAACAAGACAGAACTTACTTTCAGATAATCTGTAAAAGTGCAAAATACCAAAAATATGTATCAATTGGATTGTTATATCCAAAATTTAGGTTTCATAAGATCTGAACAAATGGAAGTTCTTTCTGTAACACTAACACTTTAATAAAAGCTTATTGCCTCCTCACAATTAAAAAAAAATCCTGTGAACAAAATTCTATGGCAAAACTGTATTAGGAGACTCTCTTTGCCTTAACTGTTTTGCTCTTAGTTTTTTTTGTGGTTTTACTCCTTTCATGTGGCATAACATAAACTGTGCCTGCTACCCATACACAGCTGAACAGTATCACATAAGTCCCATTAAATGCAATGAAAATTGGACAAAGCTACTGTAAAATTTTATATACCCCTTAATTTTACTGCCTGTATTCAACCAAATACCATTTTTCCTTTAAATGGAAAACTTCTTTAATTATTAATGAGGGCTATAACCCACAGAATTTTTTTATTACAACAGCATCTTTCAAAAGCAACTTGTTGTTTAAAAACTTAAATAGAAAAATATGAGTGGTTTGGCTACCAGCTATGTTATAAAAAACAAATGAAAAGTCTAACTTCCTTAAAGTGTAAAACCATAAAGCAAGCTGCCTTTCCTGCAGAATCTTCTACATTAAAGGCATTCTAAGAAGCTTTTCACAAGGCCACATGGTATTTAGATTTTGTAATGGACAGAAATGGAACTAGTGATAACCACAACATGAACATCCCTTTTTTCCCTTCCTCCTCTGTTGTCAAGCCTCTTCATAATTGCTTTAAAAAAAATTCGCACTCTTTTGGTGCTCTCCACATATTTTGTGAGACAACTTCAGTAAGCAGCCTGTGCTCAGAAAACCATCACGTTAGTTACAATTCAGTTATTTCCGTTTTGATCTTGGAAAAGTTATCTGTAAAAATGAGTGTCACTTAGAAAATAACTAAAACTAGGAATGTTGTGACATGCCAAATTTTAGATGCCTGTATTACATTAGTTGTAGAGACTGCTGTATTTGATTAAAACATCTGACTCCCCTCTGCCAAAATTAGGGTTTGTCTTTGCTAAATATTGTTTAGTCTCTTAAGCTACTACATTATTCATTAGCTTTAAGTTACTTAAAAGAAAACAAGCTACAGCAAGCATTTTTAATATTTATGTTTCAGACAAATCAACTCTTTGAACACGTTTCATTTATTAAAAAAAATGATCACTGGTATGAAACACCTATGGTAACAGCAACTACGTGACAGACAGCCACAGACACAGAAATCTTTTGTCTCCCTTTTTCTATTTCTAGCACTGTTACAGCAAGGAATTTAATCTGTCCATGTCTCAGTTTACCTCTCTGTAAAACAGGCTTGGTACTGTTTCCTATTACCCCCAAAGCTATGGGAAGCTTACTGTACTCCAGATTCAGAAGCCATTTCCTTCTTGCTGGAAGAGCTGCCCCATGGGCCAGACCCTTGGCTTGATGAAATCAATGGGAACTTTACTCCCAGTTTCAGCAACTGCAGGATCAACCTTCAAGCACAATGCAACAGAAACAACAGCAAATTCAAAGCAATGCTTACCACCGTAACTGTACTAACATGTGCAATATATCGAAAATGTATCTCAGAAGATGAACTCTTTTTTCCCCTTTTTTTTTTTCCCTTCTTCTTTTCTTTTCTTTAAATGAATGCTATAGGCTCTTTTTCAGTAACTGTTTTCCCTCTGGAGTGCAGAGATTTATCTGCTTTGAAAGAATCCTAGTAAGATCAAATCCAATGCCACAAAGGGCAAGACTTCTAAAAAAGTATTTCAACTACTCTAGTGGTGCATGCCAATAAAGGAATAATGAAAAAAAAGGCATAAAAAAGAAAAAACTGAAAAAACCCCACCTCCAACACTGTAAATACATTATTACTTCACATTTCTGGCATCTGAGCTGGCTGAAGCCCCAGTAAACAGGCAAACATAAAGAAAAAACAAAATTAAAAAAAGAAAGAGATATCTGTAAAGACAGAAAAAACTTCAGCAACAGAAGTGCGAAGAAGCTGGCAAAAGAAATAAAGGTGCAGGAAAAGCTACATACAAATAGTAATGGATGTGCCCTATTCCACAGACCTTAAGCGGAAAAAAGGGGGTAAACCAAACTCTCACAGTAATATATGCAAAGTTTTCATTTCACAAGTATACACAAAATATACACGAAATGACGTATGTATTTGGCAAGAAAAGCTATCTGAACTAAGTATCTATCAAACTGCCAAGATTATACTATTTTTCACATACATTTTGTCCTCAAAAACTGTCGAATACATCACCAAGAATGATAGACACTTGTACAGTCAGTCTTGTAACACAAATCTGAAAATGTAGTATTTCATGCTATTCCATCAGTAATTGCACTGTATGCCAAAGCTGAAGTAGAGGTTCCCTCATTAAAGGTTCTCACATTATGGTACCAAAAGCATACATATCCTAAGAAAAAGGATCTGCATAAGCAATTCTGAAGGACATATAGTTTTGTAAAAGAAAAACAATGTTCATTTAATGATAACGGCAACAGCTATAAAAGCAGGCCTTGGTAGATAAGCTGACAACATGCTAAACATGCTGAAGTCTGAAAAGCTGTAAATCAGGTTCTGGCAAACTGTAGCGAGATGGTATTTCACCAGCTTTATCAGGAAAGTAGCACTACATCAGCTCAATTCAGTGGCAATGCTCCTACCAGATTCAAGGGAGCCCATTTTCATTCCAGGGTTCATAATTATCTACTGGACTCCAATTCAACCAAAACATGAGGACTTCTCTGCGATATGAATACAGCACATTAAAAACATAAAGACCTTTTAGGAAAAAGTATTTCTGTTAAACAGACTAATGTAACTTTATAATCTGGGTTACTGACTTTGGTCTATATTTGGTGGTTTTATGTATGTCACCAATTGAAGACTATGCCAATTTGGTTGTGCATAAATATTTAATAATTAAATTCCTTGTATTGCACAGCATTCAATGCTCTCATCACTGAGGATAAGTTTCTATGCTGTTCATATTTGTGTAATTTCATAATTTTCCTCAGCATACCTTTATGAAATCTCAGGATGTTTGTATAAGCTGCTACCATGCAAAACCCCCAAGATCATGAAAATTCCACATGAAAATCACCTGATGGACATTTACAAATTATTCATGCTATATTTAATTTAAAATACCTTTCCATTCTCGAGAATATACTTGTCCATTACTGGAACAGGGGCAGGATAGTACGCTGATGTATTTGCTTCCTCACTGAAGGTCTTCTGTACCTCAGGTTCAGGCTCAATTGATTCTGATTTTACTTTTTCAAGCTCAATGGCAGGTCCTAGACAGTTAAGAAAAGAGAGCTGTCTGCTATCCCAGAGAACATGAAATCAATCACTTCATCACACATGGTTAACATAAAATAACGTTAGTCATGTTCATTTTAAAGTTAGGAAGAGTCTAAACCAAAATCTTACTTCTGAATGTCAGTAAGTAAAAGCAGGATAAGTAACGCTGCTTTATAAACATTAAAATGTTTAACTTTAATGCAAATGTTTAATTTTATTCTTAAAACATATGGGCAATTACAGATATGGGTAAGATCGCTTCAACGCACACTATGGAAATTAAGTTAAAATGACACTGAAATTATAAACTGAAAGCAACAATATTAATTCTTTGAATAAGAATTACTATATAGTTGCACAGAAACCTGCAAAATTTACTGTGATAAGTATATAAATTATCCATACAGATTACAAATTTTATAGAAATTTGAAATCTCTTTAGATATAACAGACGTATTAAAAATAGTGAGGATCTACAGAAATGCTAAAGTATCATGCATAGAAAAAATATCCAAGGTTAAAAAAAACCACATAAATTAGAATTTTGATTGTCCAATCCATCCAACATTCTGATTTTTATTTTTAATGTAATCAACAAAAATTAAGCACAGATTAAACAACAGAATATGACTAAGCATATGTTTGAGGCTTCAAAGGAGAATAATTATTTTGTCAGTCATCAACTTTTCTTGTCCAGATCAAATTAATAAAAAGTGTTCCTAAAAAGAACAAAATAAAATAATTTGTGAACTGGATTTCATTATTCCATTCATTACAGCAGTAACACCAGAAGTCTAGGAACAGGCTATGGCCCCAAGCCTATCATTGTCTCTGGATGTCTGTCTCTAGGATCACGAGAAGCTCCAGCAGTCACTGAAGTTCCACACAGGGATGGTGGTTCGTTAACACAGCAAGGTTGCCAGCTTAGACCCTGGACACCACAGTAATCAGCCACTTCCATGAGCTATAAAGATAAACTCACTCACTTGTAAGAACTATATTGTACGAGGCTGGTGCTGAGAGCACTGCAGCACTCTGTATCCCAACCTTGACATCTTCAGCAAATGACAATTCAACAGTCAGGTCACCATCACAGTTCAGCATCCCTCCTCAGTCTTTATACACAGACCAAGGCCTGAACTGATCTAACTCTGCAAGTCAAGCTGGCACCAGAACTCATGTCTTGAGTCATGTATCTTAAATAGTTCCTGTACCTGAAACAAGCAAAGTATTCATTCCTCCTCCTTTGTGTGCTTTCATTTAGATTGTTATACAGTGAGATCAGCATCTCCTCCATTGTCAGCCTTTGACATTTATCCTATAGCTTATTCTACACCTACATAGCTAGCTAAATGTTCTCAGCGGACTGCTACTTGATGCTCAGCAATCCACAACTCAGACAATCCTATACTGCAGTAGCACCGAGTGTCTTAAGAGCCATATGCAATGCAAGCATGGCACAGAGAAATCACAAAAAACATACCATTTGCATTATAATTTCATAGTAATCCTAGCAAGCACCTCTACTACCATGCATATACAATAGTACAGCCAAGACAAACTAACCTTTCTGAACTTGAGACTGCTAAATTGATTATTAAGCCACCCAAAGCCTGCACACATCTCAGTGTAGGCACCCCTGAACAAGCAGAAGCAGTAATGTAATTGCTAGTGTGAACTTAATAAAGTAACAGCTAAAAGGTCACTTAAGGACACATTCTGCTATTTTGAGTTTTCTTATACTTTGAAAGTCACTTTGAGGAAGATACCTAAGTACAACCACCTTCTTCCTAGAAGGAAACATTCTCAGTTTAAACACTTCTACACTTTTACTAGTTGCTATTTAGAAGTCTTTCACTGTTTTGTTTATAGTCATATATTGACATAGCTGGGGTTTGGTTTCCAGAGTTCCCCAAGAAAAACAGCTGATTAAAGACCACAGTAACCATAGAGCTAACAGGTCAGAAGAACTGCTATTGCAATTCATGCTTTACTGCTTGCTTAGAAGTCACCAACAGAAAGCCTTTAAAAGGTCTTCTATATTCTACTTTTTTTCTTCCCAAACATAAATCTGCCTCTAACTAGGTAATCTTCACAGCTACTTTCACCACCTACTAAACACTGCATTTTCAGCCTGGCATGTTGTGAATTAGACATGCAACCTGTGCTATTGCCTTGCCGATAATGGGAGTTGTGTGCCCAAATTACCATGCACCACACTCTGAAAGTTTCCTCTCTCTGTAGCTCTCATGCTCTCCATCTTATTTTAAAAGATGAATGGGACATACAAAGATATATGCCACTATCTAAAGGCTTAACAATGATAATACTTATGTAATGACGATCATAAAAAAAATAAAGACAATTCTTCAGAATGCAAAAAGGAAACATGCTTTATTGCAAAATCTTTCTCCTGACTGTAAAGTTTCCATAATACCTGTGAGGCCAGCAACTTCAAATGCAGGATGACGAGGTAGAAGGCTTCCCTTCATCACCTCTTTTGCTCAGAAACACATCTTAGGCTACGCGCTACTCAAATTAGTAGATAAGCCAAAATAAATTAACTGATAAAGTGGTCAATATATATTTGTAAGCAGCAAGCTGTTTTTCCACATGGTCTACCAGAATTTGAATGCATCAACAGGAGTCCGAGAAGTAGTAATATTATATATATGGTACTTCATATACTTGTAGTTGATAGAAACCCTGGACTTTTTTATTTTTTACATCAAAAAGCCAAAGGCATCTAGAACAGCTGAATAATAGTAATTCCTTACACATGGTAAAACACAAATATCATTTCATTCTCCCTATTCCACTGTCTGTCCCAAGACACTGTAAACTGGATCACTGATATTAAACTGGGATTAAAATTAACCACCTGAGAGACCGTGTGTGTTGATGAATGAATGTTTATGAATGAAAGTGAACGTACTCCCTAATTTCAGAGCAACACTAATTCTTAGCAATACAACATGAAAATACAGTATTTATAAGGGAGTGAACAACACCAAAACATTATCCCTGAAACAACTTCACTACCTCTGGCCATATATAACTGTAGTAAACTGCACAGATCTTACCTTGCAGACAACTTTTTTTTTTTAAGAAGTCACTGAAATTCTTATCTTTTGCAATCCAAGGACTATTTAAAATTAGGCCTACAGGGAAGACTCAGTGATTTAATTCTCTAAATCACCTTACTCTCTATTGATAAAAACAGGCCAAATTAGTGTTTTCAGGTGCAACAGAACAAAGATAAACTGCAAAGGCCTACGATCGCAGGGCTTCCTGATCCCAAAGTAGGCAAGGGAAAAGAGGCTTTAGCCGCACGCATTATTCCAGGAGCTCAGATGAGGGATACCGTAACCTCTTCCATGACAGTCTTCACCATCCCCCACTGCTTTGGTCCCTAGAGCCTTGGTCAAATGCCTGCCTCCTCGAGAAAGGGATCTGTTGGGCAACAGCATATCAAAATCATAAAGAAGCTTCAGTATCCCCATGGATCAGTACTGATTTCGCTACTGTCATTTGCCACGTCTGCTTTCAAGGTTCTTCTAAAACCAGGAGCAACACCATGTGGAAGATTAAGAACCTCACTCTTCCCATGGGAGTGGCTCAAGTTTAGTAGCAGAGATGAAGGCCTAGGTCTAAAGTAGAATACATTGACTTCCAGCTGTTCACTGAAATCAACATGTTGATGGGAAATTACGGGACTGAATGTTAGCTCAAGAGGCTGTTCTATATTTGATCTGCAAGTTTAAAATGGCAACAGGCACACGTTTCCCACAGCTGCAATTCATCAGCACAAAACAGCTGTCATATACAAAGAAATCAGAAGTCTCTAAGGTGAAACAGAAATGCAATTAGTTTGCATTAAGTCCAGCCTGCTAGAAGTGCCGCATAACATAAATTACATGTAATTTGAAACTCTTAAGTTTAAGAGATTGCTGCAACAACTGAAGATGAATTCAGGATATAATCTATTTTCTCAACAATTTTCACAGATTATTCATGTATCCAAATATACCTCATTTATAATCTGGAAAAGTAAGGAAGAGTAAAGAAGTCTTTACATATCTATTTCTTGATTAAAAGTAGCACTTCTTCATACTGTCATCAGATTCTCTAATCTATGATTTGCTGAAGATGTCTCCCTTTCTAACAATTCATAAATTTTGTACTGATCTTCCTAGAATCTGGTTGCATCTCTACTGTGAATGAGGTTACAAGGAAAGGCAAGAGTTATCAGTGGTTAATATGCCAAGTGTTAGGAAACACACACCCTGTGAAGGACACAGCCCACAGGGCCAAATTCTACCTTTGTTAACCATGAAAAGTTCCATACAAGTAATAACAACAAGGAATATTTTTTTTAAGTTAACAATAATTCATATTTGTCCAGGTATGTGGTTAAATTAAAAGAACTTGTCTTCAATGTAATTGAGATTTATTTTCAGTTGTCAAGCAGGTACCAGACTGAACCAATGGAAATTCAAGGCCAGTATTTAGAGAAGACTCAGCATTTTTTCCAAGAGTTTTTTTTTTTTCTTCCAAACCTTCTTGATTCATCTCAAGTAAAAAAACTGTATCCCTTCTTTCTTAAAGAAAGAAGACAGAATTCAGAAGCTGTCGTCATTTCATTGCTGGTCTCACCACTCAAATTGCTGTCAAGACTACCAACTAAATTGGTATTTTATGCTGTTCAGCCCCATTGCCTACTAACATCTGGCTGGTGCTCCATTCACATAAATTCCAGCTAACTACTTGCAGATGAAGAAACATCTTTCCATCCAAGGAAAATTTTAGAAAGCTCAGTGGAATCTACTGCCAACCACATCATGTTTTTCAGATTCTGGAAACCTTGCCTATTTAGTTTCATTAAAAAACTTAACTAGAATGTTTATAATAAGTAATGACACTTTAATTATGCACAGTGTAACAATGATGACCATTCACAATCAAACACCCAGTTCAAATCGTCAGATGCTACTTCAAGAACCTGGCTCCAAACTTGCGGGCACACCTTAACACATGCTACAGCACAGGCACATGCTCTCTCAGGTTCAGGTTTGTACGTGAATGTAACTCAGACCCACATGCAAAATGCATGCACTCATTCAAGTCAAGTAGAAGAGCCAATATCCAATATACATGCAAAAATTAAGTTTCTAAATACACAAAGGCAGACATAAGAAACAGCATGCTAAGTCTGGATGCACAAATTTTAACCAGGTTTCAGTCATCGAGCAAATCTTCCAACACAGCAGTACCACATTCTAATAGCAAATAAATATCAAATTAGTAAAATATTTGAAGGTATTCCAAGGGTACCATCTTCAATGAAAAGGATGAACTTTTTATTTGTCTTTTTTTCCCATTTATTTCAACATAATGGTTGAATAATTGTTATAAACCAAAACAAATGAGCAATTGACTAAAGATATTTAGAATTTAAATCCAAATTACACAAACCTGCATTTTGTAACAAATGTTGATAAACAGGACACTAATATAAAAAATGTTTTAAATTAGTCTTTAACAATCCATTATTTTTCAAATAGCATGGCTGTTTAAAGCCACTGCTAAGTTCAGGAATATATCACATTCTAATGAGCTACTAATGGGAAGAGAGGGCAGAAAATGGAAGGTAACACAGTCACTTACATAACAATAACCAAAATCCCTAACTGAAAAGAATAAAATACTTTTAGCCCAAATATTCATTCCACTGCCTTTTCTTTCTTCTTTCTTTTCTTTTTAAACTGGAGCATATCGGTATATTTTGCAGATGACGCTTTATTATCTTTTTCAGCATATACTGGAAGGTCAGAGACTCTTTAAAATACAGCTGCTTAAAATGGAACTCTGATTCAACCATACCAGCACAAAGACCTCTACTATCATTAAAGAAAAACCCAGACGTACATAGCATACAAATTCAACACATATTGTACAGCCATAGTAGAAACCCTTTTAACATTCAATGTCCAGTTTAACAACCACTGCTATTCTTCAAATATGTTTCGTTACTATTGATCACACTTGCAAAAATTCATTAAACTAGTCCCATTTAAGTCCGGCACTTACCACTACCTAGTCTTAGAAGCAGTACATCCTGGAGTCTCCTGTTCAAGTCTCTGAGCTCTTTCATTTCTGACACGAGTGCCCCATACTCCTTTAGCTTCTTTGCCTGTTGCACGAGCTGTCTCCGTGTTCTCTCAAGCTCCTGTTGAATGTGTCTCATTTCTTCTTGTTGCTGTTGGTAACTCCTCAGCAATTCTTCATACAGAATCCGAGGAACTACAGCATCGTCCATGTTGTTCATGCCTTCCGAAGTCTCCATAAAAGCCTCCTCAGGGCTGGAAGTATTACTGAGACTCATCCCATTCTGTTTTTCAAGGCGAGCAACAACTGCTTCAATGCTTTTGTGTGTACCTTCACTTTGTTTCCTCCCATCTTGTCTCTGCATGTTACAATAAAAAATAAATATATTAGAAGAGCAGTAAGATGTAATAAAATTAAAATTCTACAGACTTGGGAACTGTTAATATTCTTGTTTTCATAAAAAGCAAGACAAAGTCTGCCTGCAAAAATGTTTTGCCTAACAGATACTTGTGGATATACATCATAACCATCATGCATGCGTAACTCAGCTAAATGCATACTCAAAGTTCTGAGGCAGTTAAAGGCCTTTCTTTCTGCATTTATGCAACACTTGCAAGCTCAGTGTATATAGGTCACTTAATTCCATAAATAAAGATAATTTCTTGTAAAAAAAAAAGCGGATCTGCATCTCATTTCCTTTAAAGTTTAACCCCTAACATTTAGATTTCCGACATCAATTGTTTTTCTGATAAGTAAGAGAAAGAATTAACTGATGTGCTACGTTTGTCACCTGTAATTACATCAGAGATGAAAGCAGTGTACCATACAAAGCTGTTTTGTGAACAGAGGGCTTGTCCTTCCCACACTTTGGGAGACAAAACCTTCTCTGACTACTCCTCTAGCACATTCACCCAACAGCCTGATGCAAATGACTGAGTTAACACTATCAGCAAACACTGAAAGGGAATTGAAAACACAGAAGTTGGAGACAGAATGTATCATCCAGTCAGTCTCATCTCCCTCATCAACAGATTCCTTATATACTAGTACTGCATTGCAGAGGCTTCATGTCCTTTGAACTCTCAGCAGAAATTTACCTTCAGTCATCTGCTCAAACCCTACAAATTAAAGCACACCTCTTTTCTAGGGCCTGGATAATGGTATTAAAATGTGACAGTATGGGTAAAAGTCACTATGTTTTATTGGACAAATATGGAAAAGGCATTTGAACTTCCAAGCAACTTCAAGGAAAGCAAATGTAGCTCATAGGTTAGAGAGAAGAAGCTGACACTATCAATTCCCATACCACAATATCCATGAGTAATGTGGCAGAAAATGAGATTATTTGATGTTATGCCTGTTCCACGCATGTTCTAAAAAAGAAAAAAAAATAAAAATGCTGGCCCACTATAAAGAAGTGTACTAGTATCATTCCTGCAGCTGCAAAACACATGAAGCCACAGAGCAGTATTTTATTCTGAAGGTTGGCAGACTTTTAAAGAAATCATTTGATATCAAAAAGTAAATACATTTACATAGGGGGTTTCTGGCACCTAGACCTAAAAAGGCAACTGGCAGTTATAATGGAGGGATGCAGTCCTGTCAATTTGTCTTCTCACTCACTGCTGTAGTCGGGAAGTCTCAGCTTCCAATTCCAAACAAGCAGCACACAATAGGTCACAAGTGCCACCAAGAACAGCTGCTCAACATTCATGTAACTGGTGACTTTTAAAGCATTCTGGGCCAAAGTGGAAGAGTATTGTTCCAAAAATCAAAAATGGCAATTAAACTGTGCAGACGGTATAAACAGGAAAATGTTTGATTGCATATAAATCAGGTCTTGAAAACTCATAACCCCCCCGCCCCCAATTTAACCAAATACAGTGTTTTAAGGGGATCAAAAGCAGGCCTGGAATTCTTAAGCTATGACATCTGTATATGCCCCAAGCATCTCGAAAAAAGAAGGAAGAAAAAAAAAAAAGAAGGAAGAGAGAGAAAAGGAAGAGAGAGAAAAGGAAGAGAGAGAAAAGGAAGAGAGAGAAAATGAAGAGAGAGAAAAGGAAGAGAGAGAAAAGGAAGAGAGAGAAAAGGAAGAGAGAGAAAAGGAAGAGAGAGAAAAGGAAGAGAGAGAAAAGGA
>JANZLQ010000095.1:8906114-8916987 GCA_026212715.1 Elanus axillaris | reverse complement strand
GAGGGAAAGAGAAGACACCAGGGGGAGGGGGAGGGGAAACATGAATGTGTATTTAGAGCAGTTGTTCTTAGGACTCTCTGTCTGTTGTTGTGCCAGCCTACAATAGACAGGTACAAAAGAAGAATCCAGCAAGAGGCAAAACACATGATTTTGAGCCAGAAGAAAACCAGCATATGAACCAAATGGCTGGACAAGCTGCAATTCAGTGCCTGAAGCTACAGAACATGCTGAGAGAGAAAGACAGCCCTAGAAGTCGTAGCTCAGAGCCTCATTTTGTAAAGACCTGAATCACTTGTCTGGACTTTGTCCCCAGTCATTTAAATGTTGCTACAAGTTAAAAATTACACCTTCCCTTAGGTGGCTGTGATCAGATTGTCATAAAGTTGTGTCTATTGTTTTTCCTATAAATGGAATAAGTGGCACTGGCTACAGAGAACTAGCATTTAACATGCCTAAGTAGGTATTTGTAACAAAATATGCAGGGTAGAAGCACAATGCAAGAATGGACAGCATTGAGTCTCTCTGTTCTTTAAGAAAGGACATTCTGGAAGACACATGTAAATTAGGAAAAACTGCTTTTGTGCACAGTAGCCATAATGGCAGACAGAGAACACAGTATTCTGTGATTCCACATATAGAATAAACTCCACATTCCAGAATAAAGCATGCTGGAATAACTGCACTCCAGGAAAAGGTCAGACTTGGAGAGATCTTGCCAGTCAACTCCACAAGGTACTGAAGTATAGGGCTCAAGAGCCAGTGCACATGGTAGCATCTCTCCCCATACGGTCACCTACCAAAGTTGTTCAGGTAGTAAGAAGGCAACTGCTGAGAAATTTCAGAATGGCTGGGAAGACATTTGGCCTCAACAGTGCTGAAAGAAAGAAAAGGCAAAAAAGCAACCCTGAAATAGAGTATCTGTATCAGCTAGCAAAGGATAAACTGTTCCTGGAATGTTTTCTTCAGTCAAGCCTGCATTTCAGTGTCAGGATGGGTGGATTCAGGCCAAAAGGTAATAGCTTTAAGCCTCGAGCAGCAGGGAACTGAGGCAGGCAAAGTGACTTCAACAGGGCAGGAGAAGCGACTTGGTTAAATTCAAGTAGAAATATGTTAGTGCTCTAAAATTGAAAACCCTATCAAGGGATGTAGAATAAAACCATGGAAATCTCAAAGTCTCCTTAAAACATTCCTTACTTTCTAATTTAGAAGTAAGGTCTGAACAAACTAATCCCTTCAAAAAATAGTTCAAATGCTGATTTTTTTTGTTTCCACCTTTGGAGCAAAAGCTGGAAAAATAGAGGAAGAGGGCTCCGCACTCCAAATGGATGAGGGATGGCAGGTCTGGGATCAGTCCAAATAACGGGCTTGGCAATGCTATAAATCTTACAGTAATAAAACAAAAGAACCTTGAGCAAAATTCGTCCTTCCCCTAAGCCTTCAAAAAAATTCCAGCCCTTGTGAAAAGTGATATACTGACAGATGAAAAAATTAACCATTGCCCGTCCCATTTCCAGGCATATACCCAACACATATGGACAACACCTGTACAAGATTAACCACACATTGAACTGCTTTGCTACCGATTTAGCCATGTTGCTTCTACAGAGCAGATAATGTCACCTACCTCGGCAGCTTTTGCATCAGTTGCAGTTCATAAAGTAAAAGACACTTATGAACCAAAGAAAAAACCCACAGCCAAAGGTGTACTTGGTGCTTCAAAGCAAATACACACACCTAGCATGACAGGGCATAGATTCCTAAGTGCCACTTAAACACAAATAAACAATAATCAATATTGCTGTGACTAAGAAGGAAAACAGCATGATATTACAAAAAAAAAAAAAAAGCCAAAAAAGCCACCTAGTTTATCTGAAACTGGAAAAAAATACTTATAAGTTACTTTCTCAGCTAATTCAACACAAACATTAAAGAAGGACTTTAACAGGAAGAACAGAAGAGATTTCAGAAAATGTAACAATTCCTACAGGAAGAAAAACTTGTCTTATATAAAACATTGCTCAGCTAGTAGTACTCTGAGATTAAGACCACTACCAAAGAAGAAAAAATTCAGAATGACAGTAATAGACAACACTGGATAACGAACAGCACTAGAAATGCAGAAGTTGTTTGAAGAGGACAGGTGCCACCAAACTTTATGCTAAAAGGAGAAGGTGTGTGCAGAAGAGGGGTCAACCAGCTGCTGGCACAGTCAATTCAGGATTTGGATAGTATAAATTACTATATTGTTTTGCCCTTTTTTTTTTGCAGTCTAGAGGAGAGCTTTGTTGGAAGCACAGAGAAAAAGATTACAGAAATGAACATAAGGCACAGTGAAAACACTACAAGAACTATACTTAGTTGGACAGAAAGGCAAAGCTGGGTGTAAGCAACAAAGTAGATGAAGCGTAAGAGACAGCAAGACTTTATGAGTTGGGAATGACAGAAAAGATTATTCCCCCCTCCCCACCATAAAATCAAGAGAAATGGACAAAAATTATAGGAAAATATGTTGGGCCATCCTAAGCATAAGCTGGAAAAGATTTCTGCTAAGGATGTCAGAAAGGGAAGCTGACAACAAATTTAAGTTAGAGAAGTTAGGAATAAAAAGATAGAGCTGAGAGTTGCCATCACCTGGGCTAGTATCACTCCCAAAAAAATCTATGAACTAAACAGTCCTGCAGCACTTCCCCAGAAAGAGAAAATGACACCACCAAACAAGTGACTAGAAGAATGTCTTCAGAGCAAAAAGAAGATTGAGCAAAGAAGTCAGTGAAGAACAACATATCAAGTAACACTGTGACAGGCAGGGCCAATAAATGCATGAAGGTGAAGACATGCTGTTGAGGAACTGGCCAAAAAGGCTGTTAAATCTTGTGAAGTGAATTTCAATCAAGTGTAAAGAACAGGAAACAGAGTGAAAATAATTCTTAATCAAATTGGGAAAAGACAGGATAGAAAGGTCTTAAACTACCGCTTGACAGGTTTAGAGATGATGGGTAAGTAGGATGATGTGCCAGAAGCCTGAATCAAGACTGCTCACTGATGATGGAGAGAAAGCCACGCCTGTTCTGTACAAAGGCATTAAAGAAGGAAGAGAAAGATCAAGGAGCCAAACTCCTACAAAAGCAGAGGACAGATTATATAAACAACTTTTACCTCTTAAGTTCTGTCTGAAGTCCTACATCAATACTGCCTCTCCCTCATTAATTATTCAATAGAATAATACAAGTAAATTCACAGAGCATGGACCTGCTGCTCCTCTCACAAAAAACAAACCTACCATGCCAGCAAGTGAAACAACAAATGCTGAGGTCTAAATGCACACCTTTTCCTCTAGTGGAACAACAGAGATATTCAGTTCAATACTGCTGGGAGTCAGTTATTGATAGAGACTCCCATCTGTAATCAAATTTCTAATGCACATGAAGACATTCAAATATTTTGTAACATTCTCCTTTTGCACGTCCTCATTTATCAGCAGATTGGTTAGACTTACTGAGTATCAGCCCATATGTAAGTCAGACCTGTGCTGCAAGGAAAAAAAATATATCTTCTTTCTCAATTTCCATTATTAATATGAAACCTCTTTCTTAATTCAGAAGTTAATACGAAGTTTCTTCAAAAATAATTAACTAAAAGCGACATGTCTCAAAACTAATACAGCTAGAAATAATTATTATTCTTTTATTCTTTGTCAGCAAAACTCTCCCATTTAACTTCTAGTGGTATTAGAAGAGTACTTGGCTGCAGTAGAAACCGATGGAGCTGGATGATCAAGTAAAGAAAAGACATTATGCTGAGAAACAGGAAATCATGTTCTTTACAAGACTGAGGACAGTTTTAATCCTGGATCCAATATTTACTTAAATACTGACCTTGAATAACTCAACCTTTCCATCTTACTGTCCCCATCCAACCCACTGAAGTGTTGTGTGGATTTGTTAATATTTGTACAATACTCTGAACATGTCAAACACAAAGGATTATAGCTATCATGGAACAACTCTCTTAATCCTTTCTGAAATAAATACAATACTACAATATTATCATTTGTCCTGGTTTTGGCTGAGATAAGAGTTAATTTTCTTCCTAGTAGCTGGTATAGTGTTCTGTTTTGGTTTTAATTAAAAAGAAGAAACCCTGAAAACAAGTAAGATGTTAAAACGCTATCCTTTCAATCTTCCCTCTGTACCTACATATGAAACTCAACTATGGGAATTATTTTCCACAAGTTTGAACATAATAAATATTTCACAAAAAACTATTCATAATAAAAGCTATTTCCTTCTTTAAAAGTTCAAAAGTTCATTTAAAGAGATCATCAATCTCAATGACAGCTACAATTTGTCAATCTGGCTGCCCTGACCAGTCAATCTGTATCATACTGTAAAATTATATTAGGACCAAACCCCGATTATGATTTCATGATCACAAAGGCCACAAAGCCATGGAGATCCTGCCTACGAGCTATTCAGCAGATAAAGCAGCAGTCTACAGGGAACACTCCAGGAACCTCCCCAACTATCTCTGCCCAAGGAATGAGCTTGCTAATGAAACAGTGGGTAGATTTATGCATCTTTTAGTTTACATACAAAAATTACAACGTGGTTCAGCCTCTACTATTTTTAAAGGGTTTCTTTTAAAAAAAGCAAATAATTGACTGACCGGCACTTAAGCAATCCACTGGGAAAAAATGGTTTACTGTTAAATTATGAATACAAAAACATTAACTTACATTTTTCCCCTTTTCACTCCTCTGTGAATTTTAGCATATTTTAATTAGTAAGTGTTAGTTACCATAGCTACCATAACTATACTATCTTTGAAGTCAATTTTATTAAAATCCTGAAATGCATACTTTTACTGTATCGTAGTTAAGCTTACGCAACATACACAAGCGCAAGCAGTGTTATGCAGTGCAACATATGTACTAAGACCAAGAGAAATAAACAGTGTATGTCACCTGTAAGCCTTTATGTCATCAAAATAAATAAGTGACTTCTGACTACTTGGGTGAAGCAAAAAGCAGTGTGACTGAGGAACAAGCAGGTCAGATGAAAACAGTTTAAGACCAAAAAAAAATTATTTCCTGAATAAGCACAGTGATACAGGAAAAGAAAAAAAACTAAATATAAGGGTAAAATCTTCTTGCACAAATAAATCACAGCTTTTAAATTCCTTTTTACTGCCACTTTATCCTGCTGCTGACATATAACCATCACCACTACCGCAAGGGTTACTCGAAGCCACCATTTACCAGCCGCAGTTTTAAAAGTTCCAAAATTTTTTTGCTACTGCGATTTAAGCTTTGCACAAATGTACCATATTAAGGCTTCAATGCTGAACAAACAGAAATGACACCAAAAAAAACCCAAACAAAACTGTGCCTTTGTATAAGCCCTTCGTATCTCAGATATGCTCCTACAGTTGAATTTAGAAGCGGGGAAAAAAAAAAAAGAAGCCACCCTTCATCTGAAGAGAGTTAAAAATAAACCACAAATGGATCAAACTCAAAATGAGTGTGAACTTTAGCTTTAAATATATTTTATGAATACTACAACACTTGCACTCAGGATTATATTTAAGACTGTGATGTAGTTACTCTGTTACACAAAGTGATTTGGTGAATCTCTCCAAACAGCCAGATCTTTCACCTGGTAAAAAGGCAACATGCAGTAGCATGCCAGTTAAGTATCTGACAAAGTAGGCCATACACCTCAAATATCACAGTAGAAAGTTTAAAAAAACAATCTGAAAAAAATCATATTTTGAGCAAGGTTACTTCAGCACTGCCTAGCCTGCTGCCCTTACTTTCTGTCAGTGACCGCAGAGGGCCATCTGCATGGCAAGACCTGATGCACAGGTACAGCAGACAGATAGCACAGTTAGGAAGAGTTGGACTTGCTGCTCAATGACAGTGACACACAAGCTCATCCACTGGTATTCCAGAACTATCCCAGGACAAAAAAAAAAAAAAAAAAAAAAAAAAAAAATCAAACAGACTAAAAGTAGCCTGTGAGGAACCACTACCACTACTGGAAGGTTTCCTACAGCCTCCCTGGCACTTCTTTACCCAGGGATCACCCAAGAAGCAGTTGCAGGGGTTTTGATTTTTTTTTTCCCTGGTGCCATTTCTCCCCATGTCTCTGTCACACATCATATGAGTTGCATATCATGATAGGGGACAGACCTAGAGCCTTCAAGGAACAAAGTTAGCAAATGCTGCCCCTACCACAACAGTTCATTCAGTCTACAGACTGCCCTGGGAAAGGAAATGAGACATGTGGACTACATATGAACATGGGATGGAGCATGGGTACACAGCGACCACAGCTATAACCTGTTTTACCTCCACAAGCTGTCTGAATAGCACAAGGAGGAACAAAATGCACAGAGAAGCACAAGACTACAGAAATACCAATAAAAGCTTTAAGTTAGTGTTGCACATGAAGACCACTGCCTGACTTAAATTCTGTATGTTCTTGATATAATCTCTCATCTAGTAAATTTTCACCTATTCCAGCACTTGACAAAGGGTCTTTCCTCCATTAGCTATCTGTAGCAAAGAAATCTGCTTTAACTTCTTAGCGTGTTTCCACCCATAACATTACTCAAAATTCAGTCCTAGAATTATTTCATTTAAAATTGTTCTGGGAACAGAGATTTTACATGTTTCTGAAATACACAGCATATTACTTCACCATGACCTGTACAGGCTTTCTGAAGATTTTTTAGAATCACCTAACCTATTTTACTAAGAAGTGGAGGACAACATTTTATAAAGGGGCAAGAAAGAAGATGAACACACACAGGTATTAACACATCTGCTGTCGCAGCTAGGGAATTGCTGTGAGAATCTGATCGAGATGAGTTTGTTACAATTGTGTGGGTGGGAAATGTTGAGGGCAGCAGCTAGAGAGAATAGTTATTTACTGCAGTCAGTAAAGAATGCCTCCAATTAGAAGACAGTCACTATTAACTTGTTAACAAACATAGCCTGAAGTAGTGAACTTCAAAAAGTCCCTGAAGCTCAGTTCATCCCACCTAACACTCATCACTTTGCAAAGCAAGAAAAGGCTCCAACAGGGTCATCCACAGATCATGCTAGCTCCTATAAGGTACATATGCTTATAGACAAAATTCTGCTAGTGCGAAGTGTGAAAAAGTTGTAAGTGGCACTCATAGTTCAAGAAGAGGGACCAGAAAAACAGTTTTTCAGCATTTTGAGGAGAGGACAGAAAAGAAAAAAGGAAGGATGTGGATGATCAGAAAGACAGACTCAAACTCCTCCTGAAAAACCATCTACGATGTTTGTATTCTCAACAAGACAGACCAGTTAACATGCCACCTCAAAAAACTACTATATAGTGAAACTCTAGTCAGCTGAGCTATATTTTCCATTCAAGAGGTAAATAAAATTATTCCTTTATTACTATGTAACATCAGTTGCCTGTTAACCAAAAGTTGAACTTGTTACGACACTAAGCATTCATTTTAACATGCCTTCTATGGCTCAGAGGTCTAGAACTCTCTTGAGTTGGGGGTTAACATTTGTACCTTGAGTCTCTGGCTAACTTTTGAAAAAGTCAAAGGTTGCCAGACCAACCTATACCACCACTATCAGCAGTTCCCAACCATATGCACACAGACACTTGAAAAGTGTACAGCTTCTCAAAGTTCATCTATCACTCTGCTGTAACACTACTACATATTACTTCTTACTGAAGTATTCAAAAGATGTAATGAAGTAATTTGAAGTAATCAAAAGATTATCTCTTCAACATACCAAGTCTATCACAATTCTGAGCATGCCCAGAACACTTCCCCTTTTTTTTTAATTTTTAAATTTCTGATACCTTTACAGCACTGCTATCTCCTCTGCAGCAACAATAATATTCCTCACAAGTGTACGGGCTTCCAACCTAACACAAAGGATTAAAGATTTGCTTATAGATTCCCTCAAATGTTTCATGAACTCTTTATACAGCCAATGCTCCAAACAAAACTTGGTACTATGGGCATGAACACATACTTATCCCTGTGTGAACTCCTACTTTTCAAGGGTAAAAGCTTCAGAAGTATCTAAATTTCTTTAAACATAATAGGAAAGGAAAACCCTTTTCAAAAGAAAAAAATCATGACTAATATGGGTCTTGTACCTGTGTTCTTCCTCTACTCCTTTTTTTTTTTAGGTTGCTACAAAGGAAAACCAAGTGGATCTGTTTCTCAGACTATGATTAACTCCCACTGCATGGACAGCATTTGATCGTGAAAATCTATCTGTAAATAGGTTCAACTCTGCTTACTTGAGCAGCCTTGTTAAATCAGTGTAAGAAAATTGGGCACCATTCAACATGTAAAAGAATAACGTGCGGGCTCAAAAAGCAAAATTACTTCCCCCTCCATTCTTTTTGTTGTTTGTTTGTTTAATTTAGTATCCGTACCATGACTTTAATCCTGAAACCTGTTTCTAATGGGGAATACTTGGACCAAAGCAGTAAATCCTTAAAGGCATCAATGTACTAATTTGTGCAGGTAGGGGTTCCTTCAACAAATTCAAAATCAACTGTGTATATTTTATATATAAAATCAACTCTAATTTACCTTACTACTAAGGTAGGCTGGAATCCTTTAGAATGAAAAGTTCTATACTAGTATGTGAAATGTTAGTGCAGACTTGTAGAGTTATTTTTTGAACTAAATAAGCAGTTTGCATAACATCAGAGTTGTAATGTTTGCCATAAAAAGTTGTCGTAATCTGTAAAAGTAGAGTTGGTGACTATAAACCAAAAATTGTGCTAAGATGTCTTCATGTAAGATCAACTTTTCTCCCAGAGGTTTTTAACCATAATAAAAACAAACACCAGTATTAGAATTTTAGGGAGAAAGTGACAACTTTAAAAGCAAGTAACCCCTTGTATACAACATACATTTTATTCAATTACAGTATTTTTACATGGTGCAGGGTGGAAAGAAGCAGAGAAGTAAGGATTCATTTGGTCTTCAGTTGAGAAGTTTTCCAAGTATGTAAATTACAGACCTAGTCAGATATATGGAGATGTGACAGATGTAATAAAGATAGCTGTATGTTTCTTTGTATTCCTGGATCAGCAGGAGAGTGTCCTGTAGAAATTCAAACCTCTAGGGAGCAATTAGTGCAAATCACTAACAGAGATAACAAGTCTTGTCCTCTGGAGGAAACAGCATGTAGTGGTTTGTTCTGGTTCAAGTGAGATGAAACAAAGGGAAACTACACAGAAGAGGACTTCTCCCAGGTACATACAGGCACTGTCTGGAACAAGGGAACTGACAAAGTAGGTGCACTTTCTGCTGGAAAACTGAGGCAACCTGGTAGGCTCAACAAGTGAGCAAAATACCTACTATTAAATACTGCTCTGAAACACTTTAGTTATGTTGAGATGAACAGGAGGAACAGAAAGGGCACTGCTGCTGCAGTTCTCCAGTGAGAAAGAGGAAAGTAAAGTCCAATCGGGATGCCCTTGAGAAGAGGCCAAGCAAACCCTGAATGCTGACACCGCTGGCCTCCATGGATGTGATGGGTAACTTGCAAGAAATACTTCACATACCAGCTCTCCTCTGCTCTAGGCAGGACAAACAAAACACAGGCTGGCATAGGACCAGAAAAACTTAGCAGGAGAATCCACTCCTCTGGTAGGCTATCTTATTAGTTCTCCTGAACTCCTGGAATTGAAAATATTCAGAAATTGGAAAAGCTTTACAGGGAAATAACATACATGTTTGCCTGCTTCTTGTTCTTTCCAGTCATCTGTTTATGGCCGCTACTGGAAAGAGTATAATGGTAAAAGTCACTGTCTTGAGTCAGGGACCAAAGGGACCACCACGAGGCTGAAATGGTTTAGGAACTGTTTTCAAAAACAAAAATAAAATTTTAAAAATACTACTTTTACATGACTTTAACACCAATTTACTCTGTTTATAGATCAGAACTCAGCGTCACCTTCTCAGAACTTGATACTAGACAGCAGAGTTTTTTAAGCCCATTCCGTATTTGGGGAAACAGACAACTAGTCTTTCTCCCCGAGTAGAAAAGTCAGGATCAGAACCCAATGTCCTCTTTGCTGTCCAGAATGGTATTTCAAATGGTCGTCGCCATCTCTCAACAGCCTATTGGGCAAGTCCACGCTAGCCAGTAATTTGCTACAAACAACATGCCACATCAAACTTCCTTTCTATGTCAACTCTGACTATGGCAGGGTGTTTTCTGTGGCTTCAAGAAAACTAGGGAAAGTCTTCGAGGCAACATGCTACCAAAGAGCCGTGATGTGGGGACACATGTAGCAGAAGTACAGCTCACGAGAGCTGAATTCATTTAAGTGGCCAAAATACAGGTGGGTTTATTAATACACACTTTAACTGGTCCTCTTAGCTAGAGAGATCCTCATAAGTTAAACATGAAACAAACCAAATGTAGCAAAACCAAGCTTAACAAGCATAGTATCTAAAGGTCTGGTTCCACTCTTGCCTTCCAATTTGTGAAGTCACTTAAACTAACAACGTGGATGCAAACCAGTACCTCTCTAATTTGGCAACACGCTGCCGAACTGCAAAGGTATATAAATGACTCCATGCCCTACGTATACGGTATGTATGAAAACTTTAACTTTTTTTCTTTTTTTTTTTTTTTTTTAACTTTCTGATTTACCCCCGCCGCTGTGTACCGATGGGTACTAACTGCTGTGGGTGGGCTCGCGGTTATTTCGGAAGCCACTCCGGAGGAGCACCACGCCTCACAACTCACGCAGGAACAGCGGCTGCCCTGTGGGGAACCCCCTTCCCACCCACCCAGCCCCAGCCCCAGCCCTTCCCGGGCCTGGGGCCGCTCCGCTCAGGC
>JANZLQ010000095.1:8863876-8905298 GCA_026212715.1 Elanus axillaris | reverse complement strand
GCCCGGAGCCCATGCGGAAACACCCCTTCCGGCGGCCCCGGGCGCGTCCTGGCCCCTCTGCGGGGCGCGGGCTTGCCTCAGCCGCCCGGCAGGCCCGGGCCTGCCCCGGTTCCCCGGCACCGGCCTCACGGCTCCGCCGCGGAGGGCGGCGGGGCGTGCGGGTGTCCCCGTCCGACAGGCTTTCGAGGGGACGGCTGGGTGGGGCGTCAGGCCGTGCTCGGCAGGCACCTGGTGCTCAGCAGGCGCCTGTGTCGGAGGGAGGGCTGCCGCTCCGCAGCCTCCGCGGCCATGGCGTGGCTGGGCCCGGCGAGCTCCTGGCGGAGGCGCTCAGCCCGCGGGCTCTGTTGCTCAAGCTCGTCCACAGTAAAGGGCGCGGGAAGCTCGTTTCCCGAGTTAAATACACCTTAACACCTGTTCCAGAGAGATAGGCTGTCTCCCAGGTCTCTGGAGGTGACACAGGGGAGGTCTGCTCCTAGGCCTGAGCAGCACCACTGGGTGCAGAGAGAACGGGTAGGAGGAAGGCGATGGGCATGCGAGGAGAGGAGAGCAGATCCTTCGTGACCAAACAACGCAACGCAGAACCCCATGCTTATCTGCCAAGTATCAATGGAATCTGAAGATCGGTTTTTACCTGAAGGTCTTGAGGGTAATGCGCAACTACCTGCACTCAGTGGTACTGTCCAGTGGTGACTGCTGGAAGAACACAAAGCTTCCCTGCCTTCCCCTGAAACAGCACAGAGAGTTGAGAAATTCTGTGCATGTGCGTAAGGACAAGGGTCAGAGACCGTGCCGTTTTTAGCACAAATTCCCAAGCTTTTGGAGATGCTTCCATACTGAGTATGGGTGTACTGAGCTTCCTGTATGAAAAAAGAACAATGTGGCAACATTGCTTATGGTTCACAGCTAACTCTTTACCTGTGTTTGTAGTGCTGAGGTCTGTTTTACCCAACCAGTCTTAGGAACAGAACAATAATATGTGGAGATTACTTAAAGGCAAAAAAAAAAAAAATCATCACAGAATGAGTAATAAACAAGAGAGGGGCATCACTGGTTTTCTGTTCACCAAAAGCCAACACAACATGAAACCAAAATGTATTATCTTTTCTGGTTTGCTAATCTCCAAGTGTTTGCAGTACGATCTGTACCCATTACATTGAATTTAACCACACTGAACTTGTTTTTCCTAGTTATCTTTTATAGACTTCTTAGTACCTGGGAACAGACCACAAGCTGGAAAACCTGAAGTAAAGTTTTGTCTGAACACTTGCGCAGGCTGCCCAGAAAGCTTGTGGAGTTTCCATCCTTGGAGATAACTAAAAAGCCATCTGGACATATTCCTGGGGCAACCTGCTCCTGGTTGCCCTGCTTGAGCAGCAGGGATGGACAAGGTGACCTGCTGAGGTCCCTTCCAACCTCAGCCTTTCTGTGAAAGTATCAGAAACTTACAGTCATGCCCAGGAGAAGTCTGTCTGTCTCTTAAGCAACACATGAAAACAAGGAATGCATACAGGTATAGTTAAGCTGATGTAAATATTTCAGTAACAAGCTGTAAACTTCCCATACAATAATGGCAGCTTTATTATTTTAGCAATTACGGAGTTTTGCAAATACTTCAGTTTAAGATTGGGGAATTAAATGGCAGTACTTTATGTTAACAATAAAGTATTGCCAGACTGGTATGTAATTACAGGCAAATATAAGTCTGCTACAAAGTATGGATGACAAATGTATTCTAGTAGCTAGGCTGCAAGGGAAATGAAATTCCAGCAAAGATTGTGTTGCTGATCAAACAATAACAGCTGCTATAGCGCCCCTATCTCCTCTACCTTGTGTTACAGTGGAGATAGAGGGAGCTGCACAAAGACAAGACATACTGAAAGCTGGAATTACTCTGTGGACACTGTTAAAATTAGGTGAAGCACAATTTTGTCCCACTAAGTTCAGTGGCTAGTGAGGGATTTGGTACACTGACTCTCACCAGGATTGTATTTCCTCTGCAGCTGAATTCTATTAGCAACACCTAAGACTGCTGTCGAGGGAAAGGAACACAGAAAAATAGAGAAACTAGAAATAACTGGGGAAATGAAGAGGAGCTAAGGACTCAAAAATTGAGTTGACTTAGAAGGAGAAAGATCTTTTCAGGTACCAAGGAAGCCTGGGTAATTTGCCCCAATGAAAGAAAACTGAAAGACTTCATGTGAAGGCAACTAGTGTCACAGTGGGTTTTTTTGTTTGGGTTTTTTTTGGAAAGGAACACTAGTCTGGTATTTGCGACATTTTACATTTCAAGGTTCAGTTACAGCAAAGGCTGTAAAGATCTTTGTATCAGCAGCAAAAAAAGGTCTCAAACCTTTTAGAAAGGCTGTTTCACAGTTCTCCACTGAAGGACATTTTTGGGAACAGATTAAGGGTCGGGATGATAAATGCGTGTTTACACTTGGTCCCTGGCACACACAATGAGCCAGAAGGCATTATAATGCTAAAGAATTAATAATGATCCCATACACATCTCATCTGCCTACAAGGAACAGTGTTAGTTTCTGGCTTTTAAAATCGATAAATAATCTGTACTGGTTAGCTGTGAAACTGAGGAAAAGATCCATTTAAGCACAGAATGAAACACAAGTATTGTCACGCCTTTCTTTTGGACCTTTCCCATTTCTACTAGTGGTTAGCCAGCTGTTTTACCACTGAGGTTAGCTTGAGGTTTAAAGATGTAGAGCTATTTTAAAGGTGTAGATTTTAAAACTCACTGTTAAGGGAATTACTGGATCCTCACGAGATTTAAATCCTCTAGCAATTCCAGCCTTTTAGGAACAACACAACCCTGCTGAGAAGTAGATTGTCATACTTTCAAAATACAAATGAAGCCTTAGCTTAAAAAGTAAAAGTGTCGCTCCAAGAGTCAGGAAACCACAAAGCTCAGTCCCAGCCCTTGTGGGACTTCTGAGTGGCTGTTTCCTGGAACACTACCTATATTTTGCTGCTGTTATTTTTCTTGAAAAGTAAAAAAAAGTGTTAAAGGAAAAGCTGATGCCTGCTGCTTTGATGTGCACGCTGTGTTTTCACTTAAAGATACAAAATGAAAAGCTAATAGTACTAGTAATAGTTATGCAGGTGCTAAATCTCTTTCACAGCAGCACATTAAAATTAGGCTCATCAGTCATTTTACTTCTGGGTTTAATACTAAACCCTCAAGGGACACCATATTGATTTTAAATCTACTAATGAAGAAATTCCCATTTTCTTTTACCGTTCAAGTGGAGGTGCTTCGCTACTACCTGACTACTCAGCAAGAACAGTATACTGGACTACTGCTAGGAATCCCTACACATTGAATATGCATTTTAGAAAACTATTGTTTTCTTGTGAATTTTTTTATCCTCCAAGTAGTGTATTTCTTACGCAGTTGTTTTCAAGCTCATATATACCCTGAAGGAAAGATGCAGTCATAATTTTTTTAGGTAACACTATATTTTAACAATGGCATTTAAGGTCATACAGCTTAAGGAATAACTCAAATAACAATGCACAAGAACTGAAGGCTGCTCAAAGGTTTATGTATGTACATACATACAATCTACTCATAATCTGGTTATTTTTTACCAAGAACATGATCAACAGGGTGGTCAGAAGATACGTCTATTCCATAGTATCTCTTTTTTTATCTTATGATGAAGTGCAAGATAAAGTCATTTCCAGGTGTAAATGAACCTTGCTCTGAACGAAGTCATATGCAGCTTCTAGGTGTTTTGAGACAGAGTGAGTGGTTGGAAGGGGGGGGATCTGCTAGCTAGACAAAGAGAGCAGGGCAGGCATTCCAGAGGGTTGTTCCCCTTTAGATTTTCAAATAATTTTTAACTCTCAAAAGACTGTTGCCACAGCCTGCTTTCAGTGTCACAATGATGACATGCAAAATTCAAACAAACAACAAAAGAGGTCCAGGTCCTATATGATCCTAGAAGATGGACGAGAAAATATTTGTGTCCACATGCAATTTCCGAAGCACTCCAATACCAAGAGAATAGTATGGGAACCTAGATTACATAGATAAATTATTAAGATTTAATCTTTCAAAATCTATGACCTTAAACCATCCTCAGAAGAGGAAAGGCATCACTGCAAAGTTATTTAGTCCCAGTTCCTGAGTGATCTAACCTTTCTTGGGGTTGAGAATAATACTCAATCATCTTTTACATTAAAATCACACATCCTAACAGAATATTCTTTCAAAGAAATGAAACCTAAGGAACACTTTATGGATCCATTCACATAGGAGACACTTATTTCCCAGCTGGTATATTCTGTAGCATGAAAAGGTAATGATTAAGCTGAAGTGACCACTGGAGAAGGCACTTTCTTCACTGTTAATGACTGGCTGGAAAAAACAAGGGCCAAAGAAGTCAGACAGTCATTAACTGCTGAAAATTCCTGACCTAAAGGTCATTATTACTATTATAAAACTGGAAAATGAGAAAGTGATTATTTTCTTTGGGTTTTTATATGTATTGAAAAGATAAAATTCCAGTGTCTGTTGCTGTGGATACTGGTCTGTAAGATACTTATCTTCCCCATTCTGGCAGGCTATGCATGGAGAGATCTGGGACTGGCAACCCTTCAAGAATGTGTGCCAGACTGTATTTTCCTTTTCCAAATTACAGGTTAAACATGCCCACAGAAAGTCAACAGGAATCAGGAGGCGCTGCCAGTCGGCACTATCTTGCCTCAGTGTGAGGCAGTAATTCTCCCCACTCTCACCCAGTCCTTTGCTCAGTGGGAGCTGGAAGCTGGGTTGTCTGGGAGCTGCAAATGACTCTCAAATTGTCATGACTTTCAGCTTCCACCCTGCTGTATACATTCAAAATCTTGCTAAATACCATCTTACGTACTCAGGCAGTATGCTGTTTTCCATGCGGTAAACTTCTTCCCTGAGAGGGAAGTAGGAAAGACATTTTCTTTGAGCTGACTCGTGCATGGACTCACCTTTAACACATTACCTTTTGGTATCACTGCAGCCGTCTTCAAGAACTTCAAGAAGACAATATTTCTGCTGCAGCCCAAATGATCTTAATTGCTACTACCATCCACTGATGGCTTCAGCCTGTATATTTTCACTCTATCTGGAAATTTTATTTGAGATTTCCCTTTCCTTTTTTAAACTAGACTTTTCCCTGTCCTTTTGACAGACATTTTACTAATATGACTCTAAAAGTAGCTTTACATACATAGATTTTGCACCACTGCAAGAATTTGATTCCTTCTGTACCTTAGATGACAAAGTGACTTTCATTTGGCAAGGAGTAAAGTCTTTTTGTAACCTTTGGTCTTCAGTGTAAAATATCATTACTAGACACTGCCTGTAACTATGTTATGCTTTAGACAGAGCTTCTGAGTAAGCCGATATTAATAACCCTTTTTTTCATGGTATTTCCATTTTGGTTTTCTATTCTCACATCTGTACAGAACTGTTCTGTCTTGAACCAGCATTTATGTCTCATACTGTCAGGGAAAATGATCCTGCAGCCATTTTCTGTATAGACCTATTCTGCTTGAGAGGTTCACATACGTAGTATAAGATGTGTGCAGAAGAAAGGGACATCAACTACTACTGACTGCATTTTTTCCAGAATGGTACCTCCACGTGCTCACACTTCCACTTTCCTTCAGAAGTCTGATTTTAGCGGGAGGCTGGACAGGATCTAGAGATGGTTCTTTCTGTTTTGGAAGGTTCTTGGCAATCAGCAGCAACAGAAATGGGATTGCATAACTGAGGGCAGTCAAAACAGCTTAAAGAGATATGTTTTCACTCCCCAGTGCTTTTTAATTCATACTCTGTCATACTCTTTCTATTCCCTTTCAGGGCTGGCTATATTTCAGTATAAAGTGAGTTTTTAGTAAATATTCCCAGGAAATAGCGCTCACATCTCACCGGTTCAGAAGAGAAGGAAGAATTCTCTGCTTCTAATGCAAGTCACAATCAGATGGACCAGCGTCTCTTCTGAAGAATATCAACTAAGATAAGCACATAAAATCCTGTTGTGGAAGGTGAATGGGAGATAACAGAGCAGGAATAATCCTCGGAATATTTCAGAAAAGTGCCTTTCTCAGCTATGTCTTGTTAATAATCACATTTAAATTAACAGAACATAATTCTTCACAGTTGGCAAACTGAATGCTGAAACTGCTGGATACTGAAAGTGTAAGTGCTTACTGATATAAAAAAAATTTACTGTATTCTGTGAACCTCTCCACTCTTACTAAAAGTAGACATCTTTATCATTTGTGAGTAACAAATGAAGTTGCACCTGGTCTGCGCTAGTAGGCAAATTAAAAAAAAAAGCACCAAAACCGCACACATACACAACAAGCAGATGTTAACTAGAAGGAGTTGCTGTCACCCAGCTCCCAAAAATTCATACCACCAGATAACTTTGATAGACCCCACCAGGAATTCATCTAGTTCTTCCAGGAAGAGTAGCTCCTTTTATCTCACACAGTGTAGAAACTGGCATTTATCTTTGCCCTGCTTGCAACGAAGGTGTTCCTTCAAAATAGAAAATGGCGTAGGAAACTGATAACCCAGGCGGTGTTTGAAACCTCAGGGGGCTTCGTGCTTTTCTAGTATTTCCCACAAAAGCCTGAGCAACATCTATTGTGCAATAATATTTAACATGCAAGGGAATCAGGATCTCTTTTAAAGTAAAATCAGAAAGGAAGGCCCTTCATGGGCTGTAACAGTATTCCTCATAAGAAAGAAAGCTTTGTTTCATAAAAAAGTATCTTGTACTAGAATACCCTAGGGAAAGTATAGGTTTGGTTTTTTAAACAAAGATGGGAATTTTCGAGTTTGAGGTTCCCTTTAAGTGCTCTTCTAACATGAATATGTTTAAGGATGCTCTATCAAGTTCATGCATGAAATGTCATCCAGCCGTTAGTATATTTCTATGCAAATACAGCTGTGAAAGCTAATAACTGAAATCTGCATTTTTTTTCACATTTCCAGCATATTGTACAACTTCTCATTCTTTCCTGTTTTGTAACTCACATTAGCCTCTTGTAGCAATAAAACAAAGCTCAGGTTATATTTTAAGCAGCATCCTGCTTAAATTCTCTACACGCGTCAAAGCTGGACATTTGAATAAGCAATTTAATGTATACATTTTTATTCAGTTCAATATACTGATATTCTCCTGGTAGGAATAAGAATTCTGCAATATGACTGCAGAGAAACATAGCATTCAGAATATGAATTGGAATGTTCTTGCAACACTTTTCAGTGAGGATGGTGTGATATTAAGATTATATCCTGTATATAATCAAATTTTGAGGCTTGTACACACAGCCTGGTATTTTTTTTCTTTTATAAGGTTTGTATGCAAAAACATAGCAATCCAGTATTTTGAACATACACTGTCTGCAGATACTAGACAGTCCAAACTGATGAAAAAAATGTCAATGAAAATAAGAAACCATCTGGGGCACTGCAGCATACGACTTCGCTAGATTCATCTTAACTAGTTTTACTATTATGAGGACAGAAAATATTGCAAAACCAGTCTTTCCAGAACAGCTAGAGTAAACAGGGCTTATGTCCATCCCTAAATCCAGTCTTGGTGTATAGATTGACTCTTTGGGAGCTGTAAGTATTTCCATAATCTTTCAAAATTCCCTGATATGATACACACAGCATTTCATCCGAATGGCCTATATATTCCAAATTCTCTCTTTATTTATGAGAACATGTAAGAAGTAATAAAATAGAAGAGATAAGATCGGTGGGGAGACAACAGGCATTATATTGCAAGCAAAAGGTGGCATACTGAGAATATATCACAGTATTTAGTGAACATAAATATAAAGCATACCTACAGTTTTTATCTAAAAACACAAGAAAGAAAAGACCACAGAGCAAAGGACGTCTAAATTTTGTTTGAGGTCTAAAACAGAAGCAGCACAGTGTAGTAGCTCAAGATACTGCTTCAAATAGTTAACTGGTTGGGAAGTAAGCTAATAATGGTTTAGATAAATTTTCAGCTATGAAAAGTGATGAATTGACACATTTCTTTAGCAAGTAAGGACAGTTCAGTAGACACCATTATCTGCCTTACCTCTGACCTGGAGGGACTGTCTACAATGAAAGGCATACTTAGTCTCCAAGGGCAAGGCAGTCTGTAATCCCACAGTGTGATTACTAACAAGGACACCAATTATAATTTAACAAAGAAGGGAGAGAGCAATTTCATTATACTGAGGCTTCTATATATACCTTTGTGATCAGCTACTGCCCACAGAAACTTTTCACTGATTCTACACACCATGCGTGACACAAATATTTTGATTTTCCAAGGTCTTCCCAAAACTCACTGAAATCACTCCTGACCACAATCACAGTATTGTTTTTAAAAAAATCTGTTCATCAAAAAGAACAAGGACAGCAACCAGTCTTGCTCATACCTCATGTTGTGAAATGGACTCAAAGAGAGGTTGGACCTAGAAAGGACTGTGGTGGACCTCAAATACCGACATGCAGCTTTACAATCCAAGAAATCCCACAGAGTTATTGCTTACCCTGCAGGGCTGTCTCAAAACAAGATCTCAAATGCCATCTGTACTCAGCGTGGAAGCTGCCAAAATCCCATCGGCTGAAACCATGGAGCACAGAGTACTGTAACTCCCATCCTCCTCTGGAGCAAAGACGAAGAGGATACCTCCATCTTCTTACTTTATCAGAGTGAAATTCTCACCTGAAGGTAGCTATATGTAAACCTCCTTTTGAAATACAGGCTGAGAGAGATTTCTTTCAAAATCAGTCAGCAAGACCAGGAGGACACCACAGTGATGTCTCCCATCTTTTATGGATAACCTCCTCACTGGGGCCCTTGCCTGGCAAGTGAGATGCCTGGCTTTGGTTGCCCCATCTGGCTGAAGGAGTTCAGACTCCCACTCAGTTGTAAAAATCCTTTTCTTCATCTAGACGCACATAATTTCCTTGAGTCAAAACCCCCAGAAAAGGAATGCATGTGTCTCCCAGTCTCAGGCTCAGTGTATTATACTCCCGTTGACTTCTTACTGACAACTTGTAAAGGTAAAAGCACAGCAAGTGACCAAGCTATTGCAGGGTAACATATTTCTTCCGCTAAGAGCAAACTACTTTGCATTAGCTCATGTTTACCAATTGTAAAAGCACATATATGGGCACTTACTGTAAATCAGCTGATTTGCAGGAAAATTGTAATTCCTCAGTAATTTATTTAGGGGTCTGCATTACAGAAAGAAAAGAGTTACCGAAGTGGGAAGTAAGAAATGTAATTAATAATTACACTTACTCTTAAATGGCTCAAATAGCTCCAAAGTTATGTTTCCCCTCTGACAAAATATTCTCAGTGATTGTACTTGCTGCTCTTACAGCATGTTACATGTTTTGGCTTGCGCGGGGCTTTGGTTTTTTACACCTTCAGATTTTAGGATAATTGTAGTGGAAAAAAAATGTTTACATATGAATGCCCCACTTTATTTGTTTTCTGGTTTGGGGTTTTTTAATCGTAGTCCTTGCTGAAATAGCAAGATCAATATAAACTCCATGCTTAGGAAGGCTAAGAAGAATATTAGAATGACCTCTGTCTTAAAAATCCCTCTAAAATGGCAGCTATGTCTTTGGGATGCTGTTTAAAGAACATCAGTGGAAGATTGTCAGTAATCAGTATTGCTGAGTGGTTTATTTACTTGGGAAGTAAAATGGGTTTTGGTATGAAATTTTTATCTTTTGAGTTCAGAAGTTTTGGTCCTAGTGATAAAATTTACCAAGTTATCTGTAGGCAATTAGAAAATACTCTAACCTTTGGATAATGTATAAATACACATAGACACTCCTACAAGGCAATTTGTCTGCCAATCTGGAAAATGCTAACACAATAGTCAGTAAGTCAACAGTCTGCAATGTTAAATTATGAAATCAGAAAGAAATTTAGTTCACATTCAACCTGGATATAAAGATCATAAGAATTTCCAGTGTTCTGTGTGGGACAGTAAATTTCAAAGACGACTGTATTCTGCCCAAATAATCATGATCTGCACAGCATATTCAGGTATTGTTGGAGAGATTAAAAACACAAAAACAGAGCAGAACAGCTCAGCATCAGATAATCACAAGCAATTCTATGTCAGCAACAGACAACTGGAGACATATGCTGGCAATATTGCAGAAGTGGTAAAATGGAGATTTTGTGACAGTAAGGACGTGGGATTCATACATTAAGCTAAAACTCAACCAAAAACATTGAAAATGTTGTTCACAAGTAATGGCTCTCTGTCCTAATGTTCAGTCTACTATTTAGCACAAAAATATTTAAAGCAAAAATTAAGCAAAGAAATATTTTTTTCTCTCTTTAATATTTTGCATGTTGAACCTCTGTATGCTTTCAGTGTTATTATCTTGGACAAAGGGACCAGAATAATTTTTCCAGATCAGCTGGAAGAGCTGTCCAGTTATGTACCAAACTCTTGTCTTGTGAAAATTTTGTGTGAAAAAGCAGTTTGATGGAATTTTATCTAAGAATATTTGTTTGGAGTTTTTTGCTTCAAAATAAAGTTTAAAGGAAAATGAGCAATGCTGTTTTATTTCAATTAACATAGCTTGAGTCATTTTGTTACTCCCTTCCCCTTGAGTTTCAAGCATCCATCAACTGTTATGCTTCTCTGATACTCATTCCCGTCTAGCCTTGCTTTTCTCTTTCAGTTTTTTAATTTAAACATCTCTTGCTAAAAAGTAAGTCAGTCCAAAAAAAGGCTGAAAAAATCCTTTTATATTTGTTGCTGTGAATCAGAAGAGAGAACAGGGTAAAACACTTAGACTTGTGAAGCAAAAAAATAATCTACCTTTCCACTGCTTTCTCTCAGAGCCTCCCTTATGGTCACCCTCAAAACCTTTGCTTCCTTTTTTTTGTAGCTGACCATGAAAATCGGGATAAAAAAAAATTCAAGGATCTGAACCTGAAAAAACCCAAGTTTCCTACTTGCACAAACAAAGATTTCTCAGAAAACCCTTTCTGTGTTGGATTTCCTATAAAAATGGAAAACAGCTTGAAAATATTCATGAGGCTTCAGATGAGTTCACATCCCCTGCATACGAACAGCAGTTTCAAAGAGATGTTTTATAGAGGTGGTTAGGCCTGAACATTTTTCTGATTTTATTGCTGAGTCTCTGCCTTTGTATCTCAAGTGTTTTGTCCTGGGATCTTTCCATGATAAGATTCTTGAAGCTGCAACTCTCAGGGAGGGTAATGGAGACAAGTGACTTGTGAAGAAACTAAGGCCCCAGCCCCTGAGGTCTTTGTATTTTAGGACTAGGATTTTGACGCAGATTGAAGAACAATGTAATGCTTGAGGCGCTGACGAAAGATTTTGAAAAACCAATGCAATAAGAGGCGTCAGTGGGGAACAGCAGATTGATTGCAACAACAAATGCCAAAAAAGTTCTGAAAAGAACAAAAATGTAGTGCTGAGTAAAAGAAATAAAGAAGAGAAGAGTGAAAGGATACTAAGATCTTGCAGGCCTCCAGCAACTTGCCTGCATATCGACATGTATCTGGGGCAATTAATTAAGCAATTTTCATAACTTTTTTTACATTGATGCATATACTTTGATGATGCTGTTCAGTCTAGTTCAGGAGGTGAGGTTGACAGGATCTACCCTAAACGTCAACATACTAAAACCTGAGCAGCTTGTTGAAGCTCAGCTTTTGGATCAATGGAGGGGCAGCATATCCAGAGGAGAGATTGCCCATAAATTTAGGGATAGGAAGAACCATTCTCTCCCAAACTGGTTATTAGTTCCTCAATATGTAGCATAGACTGGACACCTAGTATTGGTGTGCCTGAGGCAAGATAGGATGAACTTTAACCTACACATTCTCCTTCCCCCCAGAATTAATACCTCAATTACTATGGTAGCTTTTTTAAACAGACAAGCACACAAACACTAGTTTTGGGATGTAGTGAACCACTCTGAACCACAAACCTGTCTGAGCGGAAGCACAAAGCCAATGTACCTAGCCCTGAGAGGCTCACAGTGATACAAAGATGATGGCAGCACAGAGCCCATGCAGTGCCCATCTGCTGTCACAGAGGGATGTGGCTGAGACAATCCTACATCTGATGATGGAAGTCTGTTTTAACTTGTGTTTGGGGTCACTACCATGCAAAATACATTAGAACGGCCTCCATGCTTCTCTCATCTCCAGCTGGAAGCCAGCCCATCAGATCATCACTACTGGAGAAACACTAAAGCCACCTTGTAGTCTCACCTTACCCAGGCCAGAATGCTGACTGCTGCAAAAAACATGAATTGGGAGTAAAACAGAGCACTGAATACATTAATCAAAATGATCACTGTTGCAAGATCTGCTAAGAACAAAGAAAACAAATGCAAGGAAAGTTAACACTAGAAACCATTTGCAAGGCTCCATGAGTCAGCTAATGAAATAACTGTCAATTGTAGACAGGAACCTTTTGTGCTTTCACACAATTTAAATATAAAGTAATTTGCATTCAGGAATCCAAGTCTCCCTGAAAAAAAGATTAACAATAGGATTCACTTTCTTTCCCCAACCGTTTTTCTCCCTCCCTTCCCCCCAGGGGTGGCTCTGATAAGGTCACCTTATTAATACAGATCTCTGTTTTTCAGAAAGCAGCCAGGAGTTTAACTGTTTCACTGTGAAATGATCTATGAGATGAGAACAGTCCATTTTTTATCCTTGATTGATCATTTCAGCATGTATAACAGCAGCTCCTAAGGGACACCACTCAGATCCCTGCCTCAGAATGACCTAGAGACTCAATGCTAAAAAGTGTTGTGCTCTACTACACAACCCTTCATTGTTTTTTCTTAACTTAGCATTTTCCACAGAACATAATAAAGTTGCCTTGCATCATTACAGTTCTCTATAGAAAAAAATATCTTATAAATAAGCAAAAAGTTTTAACAGCTAAGAGTTGGGTGCCACTGCAGCTAGCAGAAGAACTGAGGCATCAAGCGATTAATATCTTTTCTCCAGACACAAAGGCAGAGCAGGTCTGTGATCTCAATTCAGGTGTCACGGCTTCTCATTTCCTTCCCTGGCCACCAGACACCTGTTTCCCTGCTCTTAATAGCCTCTGATGGGAGCTGCCTACTGCCAAAATCAGAGGCCCTGGCTCCTATATGATGAGTTGAAAATAAAACTATTCCCCCCCCCTTTTTTTTCCCCCAGTTATTTACTGTGTATAAACTTTATCTCAACTCCATTGTTGGGTTATTTTTCTCTATTCCATGCACTTTCAGCCAGCTAATCTTCATTTTGCTTTTTTTGATGACTTTTTGCTGATGTGTACAGGGTCCTTAAATAAATCATTACAAATATAAATAGCAATAGCTGGATTACAAAGGATTCTGGAACACTTGCAATAGTAAATTAGCAGGCAGGCAAACCTACAGCTGCCAGCAGCTGATGTAATATTTTATAGTATTGTTTCCTAGATTGTGTAAGGGAGAATTGTTGTCCTTTGAGCTTCGTTCTCTGTTTCATTTAATCTGTCAAACAGTTCAACAATTTGATGCTTACATTAAAGTTCACAGAGAAACACCTGGTGGAATTTACAGGCAAAGGTTCTCTACGCTTATAAACCCCAAATATCATATACACAGACCAGGAGAGATACAAGTCTTGAGACACAAGCAGCAGTTAGAATTAGGGAAAGAAACCATTGGGACATCTCTCTATTGTCAAGAGTATTTCTAAACAGATGGACGTTACATCCACAGAAAGAGCTACCACATCAAGAAACATTTGACACAACTTTCCCCCTTTTTTCTTCCTATCCTTTCTTCATAAATATTAAACTCAGAGTCTGTTGTGTCATGATAGTGCAATCTATAAATTCCTGTAATCAACTGATGGAGCAAAACTGATTATGGAGACTTTGTATGGGCCACACGCATCTTTACATCCGTTTATAAAATGCTGACACACTCCCTATCTAAAAGGATTACAATCATAGAGGATGATCCTGCGAATGCCTACTATTGAATGTAGCATTTGCTATCATGAGTGAGCCCACTGAAGCTACCAGAAACTCACATGGCTGGGACAAAAAGCTCTGACTTACATACATGACTAACAAAGATATTCAGGCCACAACATTTTTCCATCTGACTATGCTTTCCATCTGACTCAGCTCAGGCTGAGATTTAGAGGGTTGATGCTTTCAGACTTGAGAAACAGCCCAGGACAACAGACTGGCTGTGAGATAACGCAGGTAGGAAGTGCAAGAACAGGTAGTGGTTCCCCTCAGAAATAAGCTTAAAGAAGGAAAACAAAATTTGGGAAGCTCTATCAGGAAGGCATCAGGTAGTTACATGATGATGATGATGATGATGATGAAGTTGAGATGGGAGGAGTATACAAAATAGAAGGGATACAGGAGATAGTAGCACATATGTACCGAAGACAAGATTTGTGTTACGTTGAACATAGACAGCAGGGACAGAAGACTCAACACCAATACAGAAAAGACAGGGAAGCAATAAAAGGATTCAAAGAGCAAGAGGTTTAGTTGTGAGCAGCTGCAGAAGTGATTCTTTGCCAATCTGTTGCACTTTGGTAGTAGCTGTTGGTCCCAAGCCAGGAAACAGAAGGTAATGTCGACACAAAAGTCACGTAAACTCCCTGATTATGGAAAAGACAGTCTTCCAGACTGGTTTCTGATCTGTGTGCCTGTTTCAGCAAGTGAGTATGTAGTGTAAAACATGCAGTGAAGCAACCTTACAAATACCCTATTTAAGTAGCTGGTGTAGTGAGCACCCTGAGATGAAATGCCCTTGAATTGAAAGGAATGTGTTATTCCCTGGTACCACATGTAACTATCTTTCACTTGTCTCATTTTTAGAGACTGATTTTAGTCTTCGGGAGCAATGAGTGGCACATGTTGTAGGTATTTTACCTAAGGTGTGCTGTTCCATTAATTGAATGTTACTTAACAAAATCTCATAGTTTCAGAAGGTGCACTACAATAAATTATTTTCAGGTAGTCACTGGTGGATACATAAAATCCACTGAAAGCATCACTGTCATTCAGCAATAGCATGGCCTTAATATTTATTACCTTTTATTTTCATCATGTCTATTCTATTTCATGGACAGGTAAGAATTCTGAGACACATTAAAAAATCATTTCCAGTGATAAACATCCACAATGTTAAAATCAATCTCTTTTCATCCCCACCCTAAACAAAGCAATTCTCTCTCTACCTGTGTCCATGTATTAGCAAAGACCTGAGTTTAGGGAGATTTCTTGCTACAGTCTCTGAGTATTATCCGACTCGTACTCTTCCACATGCAATAAAAGTCTCCCTAAATAGTCATCGCTATCGTGCAATGGTCCGGGGACAGAATAAAGCAAGAAAGCGAGATTATTGTAACAATTATTAGCTTTAGTGTAGAGCATTATAAGGTCAAATTTCTCGTTGCTAGTCTGGGTGACTATTTTTACAGCACAGTGTAACTGAGAAAGGGTCTGCTGACTATTCTAAGGTTTGCGTTAAGGCTCTTGGTATGCCCCATGTGAACGAGAGCCTTCCCAGCAGTGCAACACCACTTTAAGCTGCCTTTACCTTAGTTTTCCAGAATAAATTACTGCCTGTTGAACATTAAATATATACTTCCAGTAGCATGCCATGTAAATAATAGCTACATTATTCCAAAAATCTTATATTTCCCGAAGTGTTTGTTGGGTTTTTTTTAAAGGCTATTAATACATTAGTGAGAGATACGGGTCTTTGGGGTTACAGAGTCTATGCACAGCAATTTTTACATGAAACACCAAACAGAAGTATGGCCAGCAAAGATGTAAAAACAAAGAACAGAGAAAAATATTTTTAAATTACTACGAAGCACAACTTGAAGTCACAAAGATGCCCCTATTAAGAAATGTACACTTGTGTTCAAATTTTTTTTAAAGAATTAACTAAATGAAAAAGGAAGGGATTAAATGAGATCTTAAGTTGGTTCAAGATACTTGCAACAATGCAAGGTAAAGGGTTTTTACTGTTCACTTCTTTGCAGCAACACAGACTTGCATAAACACAGGGACAATGGGTACAAACCCAGGAATAGCAATAAGTCAAAATACAGCTAGGCAACAAGTGCAGAGTGCTCACAGCAAGCTTGTATCATGAAATATAAAGCACTACTGCAGAGACAAGGGAGGTGGAATGGTTGCACTTCTTGTAACAAAATACATACTTTGGTTCACTTTTCTATCATTGGGTTGGTTTTTGGTTTTGTTTGTAACTTGCATGTGATATCCTGAGTTGAGCCTGGGTTTCACTGAAGTAAATAGAACTTCACCGACTGCTTATATACTGGTCTTTTAGGTCCATAAGGGATTTGGAAATACAGGGAAAAAATAAAAACAAACCAAATCAAAAGAACAAGCTTAACTGGATTAAAATAAATAAGCCTATGTATGCTGCCTTCAATTATTGACAACTTTTCAAATTATTACTTTTGAATTCAAACTGACATGCCTCCACGTACTGCACTAAAGCAGTTTAAAGCTAATACAGTAATTTAAGGGCTCAACTACCACCTTAGCATAAAACTAGAGTGGTTTTGATTCATTGAAACTTGGGCAATTAGGAATGATACATTTGAGTAGCTGACAGGTCTTAAGCAGCAACAATCACAAACACTGTACACATGCTACTAGATTTATTTGTCAAAGTCCATGCTTTTTAAATCTGGCTAAAAATGGATTTTGTAAACTGATTGAGATTAATTAAAGGTATAACTCAGGGAAGGAAAAAAATTACTCACTGCACATTTATTTTCAGATCATTTTTCACTGGGCAGTTTACAGGTCTAATGAGCAGAAGCTGCTGACATAGTGTGCAAACATTTCTGCTTTCGCATGAGGAAGAGAGGGATTTTTTTCTCATTTCTCTTTACTTTGGCTGTCTGAAAGCTAGGTGTCCAGTCTGTGAGTTCCTGCCAAGGCACCAGGGAAAAAATGTACATTTCTGGGGAGAAACTGATCTTACCTACTTTAGGAAAGTAAGTTGCTCTCTGGAAGGTCTGAGAAAACATTCTCTACATGAAATTTCTCAGAAGTCAAAAGGCAAATACAGAGGAGATTAAAATATATATTTTCAAACTTCTATATTTGCTCACATATTTTTTTAATGATTGACTCTGTAAACACCAAAGAAGTAAAAAAGTGATGTAAATTATATGGATTTCAGCAAGGGGTCCCAGGCTGCAGTCTCCCAGTGCAAGCCTATGGGTTTAGCTAGTTCCCTGGCAGGTTTTTTGTACAATTGAAGTTTTTATCATAATTTAAAACAAAACAAAAACCCAAACCCCAAAATATTTGTATTTCAGATGACTCAGTTATTTTAAATTGATACCCCAGGAAGTGGCTGAAGCAATACAAGTTTACCCCATGGAGTTCTATCGCATATCATTACTCTGGTACAGCTCAGTGCAGCTGGTGAGCATTGGACAGGATTCAACCCTTGAACCTCTTACCCAAACGACTGCTTCTCCCCTGGAGAAGATGGGGAACAGCTCTTATACAGCAAACACCTTTTACACAGGTGGTCAAGACCCCTCAGCCCTTGAAGCAATGGTGGCACAATAGCTTATAGCAGCAGCAACCTGATTTTTCCTTGCAAGCAAGAGCAACCGTTCCTGCCCCTTCCTGGAAACAGCATTTTCTGAGGGACAGACCACGAATATTCAGGGATGCAACTTAGAGGAGGTGAGAGGATGGGACATGGTCCCCAGGATAGATGGTGGTGGGAAGTGAGTACCAAACCAGTGAAAACATGACTGGTTCTCTTATTATCCAGTGTGAAACCCAGCAGAGATACTAGGGCTTAATGTGATACTGCAAAACATCAAAAGTGTCAGTTGTGTCCAGACCTAAGGACAAAATATTATTTATCAAAATATTGGGCAAAAACTTTAATGTTAGACTCAGCAGCTAGGAACAAGGGAGAAGGACTTCTTTTTAAATGTGATGTTATCCCCAAAGTTTCTTCAGGTATTTTTACTCAGTGTTTCAAAGAGCTTGCTAACAGACTGACTTCTCAAAGCCTGTACCATTGCCATCCACACCACCACCCCTGCTCAAAGAGTCAACTCCTCAAAGGCAACACATTCAAACAACAGAAACAAATGGAAAGTGAAAAGGAAGTTCAAGTCAGAGGTACTGTTCATGCTTGGTTATTCTGGTACTGCTCTCCCAGGAACACTCTGATCCCCACCAGCATCTGCAGAAAGAGGCTTTCACTACCTTCCAGCCAGGCCAAAAAGGGTAATCTATCTCAGTGCCTGTGAAAATCACATAATCCTTTTCCATCAGGATTAATATCCAATGCCATGCTAGTGTGATACATACAGGATGAAGTCTGACACTTCTAGCTATAAAGGTCATGCAAGGAAACGATCTCTGCAGTCCCCAAAACCAGAACCCACATGTGACAGATTTCCATTCCCCCCACTACATGTGTTAAAGAGGCATCATGATAATTTTTATTTATTCGTGGGAACAATTTTCACCTGGCAAATTTAGAGCCAGCAACTGGGTAGGTTTGCTCCAGCTACTGCAATACTTTAATCAGAGTAAACCTCACGGCAGCATCTCTCCTTCCCTATGCAGTTCAACTGCTGGCTGCCCCCTGCAGAGATACCTGTTGTGATTCTTGCAGGAGAAAAATGACCCATTTTCAGGTACACACAAAGAAGCATTACGAAATAAACCAAACTGCTGCTTGCAGTTCATCACAAGTTACAGAAACCTCATCACCTGCGGAAAATGTGTTATTACATATATGAGACAGATCATAACTGAAAGTTGGAGGCTCAATAGTCATAAATTCAGGCTCAACCAGTAAGGAAATGTATTTTTCCTTGTTCATTTTTAGCCAACGGTATGTGAACAGCAGTTTGAAAAGCTGGTGAAGCAAGCAGGCTTGGAACTATAGCACATTCAAATGACGTAAAGATGGGATCAGGTCTTGTTATGTATTCGTCTTATTCTACCTTGTTAAAATCTAATCCAACTTGCACCATCTTCAAGACCCAGAGCAGGCCCAGAAGAGCAAATCAAGCTTTCCTAGATGACACAGAGCAGGCAGGTCCTGCCATGTGAGATTATTAAAAGATCCCATTTTACATCCTAACCCTGCAGGCAGAAACAAGTCTGCAAGTCACCTTACATGAAGAAGTGAAGGAAGGTGTTACATCATTAAAAGCTAGGCTAATATTTCTAAGTGTAGGCACACACATTAACTAATTGAATCTTTATCTTCTTATCTTGAGAAGCCAAGCTGCTGTTACTCCGGATTAAATTGCAAATGTTCACCATCTTTGAAATAGTAATGTAAATTTGAAGTTGGGAGCTAACCTTTCTGGAGGCTTTAACTGCTCTCTCTGCTCTCCAGGCTTGCAAACAGCCGGTACTACTCTGATTGCTCAGATGGCTGAACCCAGAGTACCTATCGCTACTGGTGTTTTGCCATTCTTTGTCACCTTCAGCTTCAACATTTCATAATTTTTCATAACAGTTCAATAGTTCATAAACAATGTATCTTAGAAAATAATAGGTATACATACATCTTACTGATACTATGGACAACAGCTTACTAACAGCATTTCATAGAGTCCAAATAATTCATAATAAATGACAGAATTAGGAAATAAGTTATCTAGACTGAGTATCCTGGTCCTCCCCCTTCACCATTTTCAGGGACTCTGTCACTAGTATCAAGCTGAAAAGACCACAAAAATTTTGTAGGACAGGATTAAAATTCAGAATAAGCATGACAAATTGGAGAAAGAGCCTGATGAAAAAATGGTGATGGATCAATAAGGACAAGGTTATACATAAGGAATAACTAACTGAACAAATACAGGCTAGAAGACAACCTGAGAAAGAGATTTTGTAAGAAAAACTGTGGCATATCCTAAATCAGAAACACAACACAAATCGACAGCATCAAACTGTACAAATGAGGCAAATATTAAACGTGCAATTTCATCTGCTCACTTTGTTCAGCATTTATAAGGCCTTAGTTGGAGCAGTGAAGAAAGTATTCTGCAGGGAGTCCATGAGAGTGCAAGGAAGTTTACAGAGGTGATACATAGTGAATGGCTGGAATGAATGAGGTTCAGTCTCAAGAAAAGTAAACTTCAGATGTTTAAAAGTCTGTTGCAAAAGAAGGAAAGGAATGATTTATTTTCTGTAGCAGAGAGGGCAGAAGCAATGGAGTTCTTATTTCAGCAAGGTCAATTTAGTTTGGACATCAGTAGTCCGCTCTGACCTGAGACTGCAAGATACCATGGCTACTTGCTACGAAGAACAGGGAACCTCTCTCCCTCAAGGTCAGAGAAACATCCCTCAAGCATGGTACAGGTTTCCCTGGCTTGGGTTGGGTATTGGACCAGATGATGACTCCAGGAATCTCCTGGGATGACTTTGGACTATGTGTCGCGATTGCTGGTTAGGTGCTAACATAAGGGTGCCGACATAAAGGAAGCAATTTACAGTAAACGGCCACACTTTTCTGGTCCTGCAAAACCCCAAAATTACACTGTATATTCCTGAGTGCATTTGAACGCAGACACCTGGCATTTCAGGCGGTACCAGAAGTATGATAGTGAGATGTTTCCTCCTGAATTTTGCCTGCAGCAAACCCAAATTCAGCCCTGTGCCACATGGCCATACGCATCCTGCAGCATGGGAGAATATTGTCACATAACCATCAGGCAGAGAAGTTAAACAGGCTCCTTTGGACGCTGCTGGGGTTTACAGGCAGCGGAGTTAAAGACGATATAGCAATGTGGTCACACCAGTCATGGGCTGGGAATGCATCAAGCCATCTTCCTGGGCTTGCTCCTGTGGACAGGCTAGGAGGTACAGATGTAGCTTATATGAAAGAAGCTTCTCTAGCAGGAGCATAGAATATAAGCATCTGGACTGAAACAAGAAATTGATGGCAGGTGTGTCAAATACTCCTGTTGTTTAGTCAACAACAATCCAACTCAATATATTTGCTGTGAAGGAGGGAGAGGAAAGCTGGAAATAACAAAATGAAACCTGGAGGGAAAAAGAAAGATGCTTTTTAATGTTTTTTTGTGACCTGTATTTTTAAGCATTTATTCACATTGACTTTTTAAAGGAGAAAAATACACCTAATTTGCACTTTGGGATAAGTTGAAGGTGTCCATGCAATTTCATGGATGGCAGAATACCAATTTTGCTTAAATGATAGAGTCCCACCACATGTCTCTTATTTAAATGACCTGAAAATAAGAGATATGAAGGCATAAGTAAGAACAGAAAATGAACCTAAATATATAAAACTAGTGTATTCTGTGATATTTCTCAGTGTATGTTTCACTGTGAGCACCAAGCCTGCTCTCGGAGATTGTTATCCCTTGCATTAGCCCTCTTCAGAGCAGTCACCCTCATCAGGAGCAATACAGAGTTCTGCAGGGTATATACAGAATAGCCAGTCACTTAGGGTAAAAATCCTAACTCACAACAAAGCCAGGAAAAGGAAGTTTTGTTCAGAAAAAACACACTGTAATTTGTGTAATTTGTTGGAAGAGCAATATAGTCCTTCTGTGGGACCTACAGAACAATAAAAGCAGCAAAAGCTGGATACCATCCAGGATTTGAAATGTTGCCATTGCAAATATTTTATTACCAAGTCAGAACAAACAAATAAGCAAAAAAAAATCACGATGTTGAGGTGTCCTGAGGACAACAGTACCAGATTTTGTTTTCAAAACCTGAAACATTTAGGGTTTATATCATCAACAAATAATTTCAAACTTACCATAATTCTATGTTTTGTCTCAATTTCATCAACTTTTTTTCATCTACTATAACTCCTCTTCCCCTATGCATTTGCTTTATCTTTTATACAGTTTCCCCCAGACACTGGTACTTCCTCTCTTACTTTTTGTTAGCCTTTCTCTCTTCCTCAGAGGAATAGATGTTAGTAAGTTTTAATAAAATTTTCCCTTCTATCTCTTCTAGTAACTACCATGAAAGCAACTGTCCATCTCAAGTGCCATAAAGCCTTTAAAATCAATGTTCTTGGCCTCAATTTTGCCTACTTACTGTCTCCTAGCTTTTACTCCCACACTTCTGTCAAAATAAAAAGCCTTGCCTGGTTATTAAGTAACATCTGACTTCTGAATGTTTCTTGACATCAAAATCAAACTAGGATGTTTGACTCCTAACAACAGTACCCTACATGCAGCTCTTACCCAGGATGTCAGCTGTCTTCCTGGTCTTTCAGACCCCATGCATATCTGTCCATCAAATTCTTGCCTGCCCTTAATCTAAGCATGAAACTCTTCCTGCAAATAATTTCTTAAAATTACTTTTCTAAGAAAGTACATCAGCATTAGTCCCTAGAAATAAATGATGGAGACAAATGTCTTTTAACATCAGAGTGAGAGAAGTTTAACCTCTTCTGCTTGGACATTCAACCATCATCAAGTTCTCTGGCATTGTGTGTTTTTATTTATATATTATTCCCATGTAGGTTCTGTTCCTGTTTCCACTCACCTCAGTGGGAGCTGGTGGATTATAAAATCTTTACTTCCATCAAGACGAAAGCAAATGTTCATTTAGCATCAACTAAGCTGGCAGAGCACGTGGGTTATCCATCACATTTTCAATAGGTGACTTGTTCCATCCATGCAGGAGATCATTCTGTGGTGTGGCAAGTGGAATCACGTTTTCAGATTTGGTCATTTCATACATGTTACCCTTCTGGATGACAAGGGAACCAAACCTGTGTGAGCTCTGCCTCAGGATTTGTAAGGCTCAGAGGACTGTGCCTTGCTCACCAACCAGGAGGCTGCAGTAAGCAGCTTTCAGATAAACGAATCAGCAGTTCATTTTTTTCCTGCACATTCTTTATTCACTGTATAAGTGTTTAATAAAAGCTTTACAGTAGCGCTTTGATTTCACTTAATTCTTTTTAATTTTCCTTCACTTTAATTAGCTGCATTTAATTCACACAAAATAAAGTATTAGGTTTGTGCTTTCCTTTGGGCCAAGTCATAGTACTTCCAGAAATTGTTAAGGTACACATGGGTCCAGCAATGTAAACTTACTTGTAATATTAAAAGGATTATTTAGCAAGAGCAGTAACGGTTGATTTCCTTTCCAGATTTGTCACAGTTCAAATGCTGAAAGCGAGTAAATACTATATTTCATTACAGACATATTTTCTGACATTTGTTCAAATAATGTGCTTTGTTTTGTATGACCTTAAGAAAACAAGTGCCTTACTTCAGAGCAGAATATGTCCCTTTGACTTTTAAAGAGATTTCAACATGGTTCAGTACTAAGACATCCTTGCACCAGTCTAGTGTAATTAGTTTTCCTGGTTTAAGGGGTCTTTTTGAGACTTCTTAGTTTACTATAATTATGTCATCTCAGTAAGCTGAAAAATAGTCACTCTTGTTGTATTGGAAGGAAAAGTATGCTAAGAAATGAATGGTAGCGTTTTCCAGTGCTCATTCCACTATCGAAAGAAATGAAAGCATCCACTAAAGCTGCCTTAACAACGCCGCAGAGCATTTCTGCAGCACTGAAATACCTATCCATTCCTGGGATGGGTAACTGTAAATTTTAGAAGACTGCTAAAAATGTAGATGGGTAACTCTGAGCAAACTAGGACAACAGAAACATTCTGTTAGACACTGCACAATGAGCTCAGAAGAAATTTCATCTTCACCTTCTCTAATTGCTCTGAGAATAAAAAAAATCTAGCATTGAATATTCACATAAAACTGAGAAACCATATTCTGTGTGCATCAGTCCCTATTTGTCTGTGTTTGTTTTCCTGAATTTCTTGTTAAAAGGGTGGTATGCCTTGACTTTGTCCCTGTTGCTGAATACATTAATTGTAGTTCTTGCATAAAGCCACAATTATGCAGTAATACTCCCTATCCCCAAGTCAGCATGTCCTCTTTAAAACAAACCAAACGAAGCAGCCTACAACCCTAGTGAACCGCTTAGTCATACTGAAGCACTACAAACCCACCCAACAGTAACATCCATCATGTTATAAATATCCCATTCCCATTACCTAGCAGATGGAGCACAGCACTTGCTTCACTAATCAGCAGAATATAATTCACCTAAACTCTCAAACCAAATACGTTCTTGCAAAAGGAAATTACTCAGATTCACCTAGTGTTTTTCTGAAGAAATACAAACCAAGAGGGAAGTGTATGTTTTTGCTGACAAAAGCTCAAAGGAAAATACTGAAAATTAGTGAAAGACAATAAACAGAAAGCCCCATATGTTGTGGGGGAAACAAAGAATAAGCTGTCATGCTTACTGGCTTATCAAAATATCGACTTAATTTACTTCAAGAATTGAGTTTAAACTGAAATTTCAGTTTAAACAGCATACAGAAAGTACTGTTAGGCAGATTTTTGAACTATTTAAATGTAAAAGTTTTACTTTGAAAAAATGGTAAGTTCACCAGGCATTAGAAATGGAGCTGTAGTTCACTCTAAAATATTTATTTGTATTTTCTGGCTGTTCACATACTGTTAGAATATGCAGCAAGCAAAGGTGGGGAGCATAACAGGAAAGTGGGGAAATGTAAATAAATTTTAAAAAATCCAATCCATCAATGGTGTTGATTTGGAAACAAAAGAAAAGGCAAAACCAGAAAGGTTCAAACTCTGAAAACAGACTGCTAATCACAAAAAAAGATTTCACGTGGAAGCTTCTTTCCTGTTTTAACCCAATTTTCATTTTTTAATGCTAGACTTTGGCAGAAGAGTGCAGTAACAGTTCTATGCTTTCTTCCCTGGATTCTCACATTTCTGTACTGGGTCACATCGATAGGCTCCCTCAGATGTTCAGGAGGCTAAGTAGCATCTTAGTTCCTCTTACCACGATCAGCTTCTGGTATTTTGAAATCTCATGACTCAGGCTTCATGACCCTAGTGCATGGGGAAGTCATCTAGTAGTGATAATTAAAGCAGAAGTTTCTACCCTGCCTTACACAAAATGAGACAGATAGGAATGCTGCTCCTTGCAGGTATTGTCCAGTATCATCTGGTCACCCCGTATGTGCTGAGACAAATGGATTCCTAGTAAAAAATCATGAACTGTAAAAGCATTAAAAATTTCTGCAAGTAGAATATTCCTAGAAGCACAGAGATTGCTTTTGACCTTGAAAGGGAATGAGCTATTGAGAGCAAAATTATATAAAATTCAGAAATCAGGAAAGAGCCTGATTTGATTAAGCCACACATCTCAGTAACTGGAGACTTTACAAAAATCAGCATTGTAATATGTATGCATGCACAAAGGGTTCAGTGGAAGCCTGCAGCATGTGATTCTTGGGAAGTGAAGGTAATTCCACCTAGAGGCGTGCTCAAGGCCAATTTACAGCGCTGTGTAAAGGTCATATTTTATTTAATTGAAAATATGGTACAAAAAGAGTTACCTTGCCTTATCCAAGGAACTTCGGAGCAATGATTTATCTGCTTCTCCTCCAGTATTTGAATGAAAATGCCATTCTGCCTACTGGCTTATTATCTTACTGGGACTGAAAAATTAGACTGGTCTTCATATACAGCTTGTGGGCATGTACACTTTACCTGAATTGAAACCTTTTTGTAAAACTAACATGGAACTTTGATTTCCCTATTTGACCAACAAATTCTGTAACAATGGAGTTCCGTTATCCTGCTTATCTAATCTTAATACAAAGAATTAAACAAAAAAAACAACCAAAGAAAATAAAACAAAAGCCTAACCTGATGCTTAAAAAGAACCAATTCTTCACAGACAGACAAACAGGCAAATTTGAACAATGGGAAATCTTTAAACTTTTGAAATGAGAGTGAGCTGAATCCTGCTTCAGGCAGACTGCAGCTAGCTGCCACTCTTGCAAATGCTGGTGGGATAAACTGCCACCAGACTGGAAATGGCATTGAAAGAGCTGGAGGGTGAGACGCGAAGAGAGAGAAGGGACTTTACAAGGCTTAGCTGGGAAAGAAAGGTCACGCTGATGTTGAGGAAAAACCAGGAGAAAATTTCAAAAAGGTTTCTCTTTGCATATAAGACTTAATGAGCTGGGTGTAAAGCTAAAGGGCCAAATGGTGTATTTTGAAAGAGTTCTAAATGAAGGAACATATGCGTTAACATATTTCAAGTGATATGTTTTAAAAACATTTATCAAGCTTTTATGCACATGTTGCATCGTTCAGCTCCTAAATTTTGCTGCGAGATCTGTGGGAAGAGATAGCCTTCTTGCTTTATTCTCAGCCTTCATTTTGTGTGCTGCCTGAACAAACTCCCAAACGTGTTTTGAGAACAAAATTAACCCCTGATGGGCAATCACACAACACGTGTAGTTCAGTGAAACAAAGGTATCTACAACCTGTTACTTCATAACCAAGTAAATCAGCAATACTTGTACTGCAGTCAGTGAAACTGCACTAATGGATGACCCAAGCTGGGCTCAAAGACAGTTGCATAGGTGTCATTTTTCCTAACATCTATAGAAGTATATTAAGAAATAACATATATATGCTTAATAATGTTTTAAGGTGTTTTATATTTATTTTTCAACCTCTTTATATGCTCAGAAGGAACACCCCAGAGATTGGAAAGCACAAAGTGTAGAGAATTTTTACCCAGTCTCGATGTGCAGCTCATTTTTGTTTGGTGTATCCTCAGCCAAACTGCATAAATGCAGGAAGCATTCCTCTACAAAAACATTTTTCAAGCCGATCCTAAAGAACATTGACACACACAACTGGTACTCATATCGAGCATTTCAGCATCAGTTATGGAGATCAAGGGTTTTTTTTATGAAACAACTTCAGGGGTTTGACAGGTATTTACTGTACAAGTCAAATAAAAGACATCTGAGAGCTGCAAGAGCACAAAGATGCAGTGACAGCAGGGCAGGATGCAAGAATTGGCAACAAAATTTTCCAATTATTTCAAAACCCAAAATGATCATTAAGGATTTTAGGACAGAAATAACTGTGCAGCAAAGCCATGCTCTAGACTAAATGCCAACCTTGCTTTGTCTTTAAATGGACATTTAAAATAGAAAATCTAATTTACTTGAAGGTAGGTACAACAAACTTGAAGCTTATGTGTAATGAATAGATTCAAACAGAGAAGTTGTGGTTACAGCAACAGGCAATGGATATTTTATGTTAGCAGTTGTCACAACACCACAAGATTTTCAGTGTTAGGGAAGAATGGTCTGGCAACTGAAAATGGGAAGAGAGGTGGCAACAAGGTTAAGACATGGTCAATACTATGGTGAGAAGGACTCTGGCTCCTATCCTGGTAATTTCTTTACTAGCATTGGTGGAAGTAGAATAGGGATCTTATTTGTCATCTTCTTTTTCTTAAGATTTTTCTTTTTTCTCTTATGAGTAGGAAATTTAAGCTGGTATGTGGGTGAAAGTAAGAATTCATGAAAATAAACATGAAGCAAACTGAATACCACAGAGGTCTGATATACTGTGGTTTGATCCTATGCAGCAAAAACTGCTAGAGCCTACAAGAAGAAGTAACACTGCAGACAGCCCTGTTCTCCCACCCCTCTCCCTAAGCAGCAGCGACTGGCATCGCTAGGGGCAGGACTTTTCTTTCTCACATGGGGAAACCTTCCCCTCTCTCCGGGAACCCGTTTTTACCACAGTCCCAAACAAGTCCAGAAAGTGTTTCCCATTGGGCTGCCAGGAAGATGCAGAGGTGCTTACTAAACACACACGTGTACACACACACAATATTTCCAGAGAAGCTTTAGCAGCCAGCTCAAGACCTTGTGGTTCTTTATCAGAGTTACGGCAGACTAGACAACAATTACTGCATTTTAGTTGCAATGATCTATCATTATTTATTGCTTCTAAGTGCTGGTATCAAGTCATCAGGAACAACATCTACAAGCTCCAGTTTAACACCTAGTTTATGAACTTCTTTGCTGCTGGATTGAGAACACTCCTCTAGCTTGCTGTCACCAACATCTAAACTTAATGTTAATGCTACAATAACACACTAAATCTGCCATTCTTTAGCAAGACAATTCCGTTGGCTTTATCCCTAGCAAAGAGCATCCACTCTCCTTAGAAGTCATGAAAAACTTTGCTCTTCATCATAAAACTTCAAAGGGTTTGTCAGTCAGATGGCTGAATAGCTCATAGCAGCTAAAATTACTACTCTGACAGTATTACCTGTTAATTGTCTACCCATTGATAGTATCTCTTCTTACAGTTATATATGCAATCTCTTTAGGAAGCAGCCAGTTCAGTAAAACGTCATTAATATAATTAATATATTTCATTACCTTTGTTCTGCTTCAGTTATTTTTCAACGAAAAAGCTGAAGGATTTCAATAGCTAGGGGAAGAAATAATGTCAACTTGAATACAGAATTTCTTCATTATGATTCCTGAATTTGATTTCCAGCACAGAAGTAGAATGTATTTGTCAGGATAATGGCAAAAAGGGAAACAATAGGAAGCCTTTGTTATTTTAAATAGTTAAGTTGTTACACAATATGATGGACTACTTCTGTTGTACCTTAATGGATAGTAACACAATCAATAAATGGCTGTAACAATTTCGTTCTGCTTCACCTGCTGTAATTGAAAAATAACTCAAGCAGAACTTTGGAGTAGTTTGTGATGTATATTTTTTCATCTGCCCCCCCCCCCCTTTTTTTTTTGATTACGATTACGCTTTAGTGATTGGAGTAGGTGTAATTGTTATTATAAACACCTTTCAACAAGCTGTTCTACCCTGAGAACAATCCTGCAAGGCTACAATACAATGAATGAAATCAAGGGGAAAATACATGGATCTGAGTGGCACGAACAACAATGTCATTGGTAGAGAGAGAAAATAGGAAGGAATGAGGTCCTGACATTCACTGCCTAAGACTGTTCAAGCCCATTCTAGGGCACCACTTCCTCTGTTAGAAGCTGACTAACAGAAAACTATTGGACTAAAGTCTATCAGTTTTGCTTGTGAAAAATCTGAAGTAACTCTAGGAATTCCAGACAGTTTATTATTTATTTGTAAATGAATGGGGGAGAAAGTGCTTCAGATGTATTTTTGCCCAATTGCAGTATTAAGACACATGCACTGCAATCATGCCCAATAAATTGTGTGCAAGAAGAGCTTTGGTAAGAGAATTCGAAGTGGTGATGCAGTAGTTTCAAAAAGAAGCCCTATAAACTGCAGAAATTTGGAATGGAAGTTACATTTAAAAGGAGATAAGGAAACAATTAAAAAGCACTCAGAGAGCCCACCACATAAACTTTAAATGCATAGGAAAGATTAAAAAAATAACAAAACAATTTATGTTTCTTAAAAAGTGTAAAGTAACTTGGGACTACAAGCACATCAAAATTGCAAAGTAGGAGCTCCTAACTCTCTTCCCTGGTACAACAGACATTACAAAATTAATCTAGAAGCCATCTTGTCATGGGTTACACTGCGTTGCTAACACTGGTGATAAGAGGGAAGAGGTTCCATTTACTCTCTTAATTAGTTGGTAGTGTGTTTTTTTTATAAACATATACTGCTGCTCTATATTTCGTACTGAAAAAAAAATAAGGCTAAAGAAATATGCCTTGATCTTGGATCAGATGGATATGTGATAGTTTTGCGTTCCTACAGATTTTTTTTTCACCACCAATCTGGGAAAGTTCTGCCCTCCACAAATGAGTTTTCCTGTTACTAGGAAGAGCAAGTTTTGTTGTGCAGAGAGACTGTCACTGTGGACCTCTTACAAAGTAAGGGGTAGCCTGATCTGGGAAGTGTTTGAATTTAATAGTTTCCAGGTATGACCCTGCAGTTGATGGCCAGAAGCTTTGTTTGGAAGAAACAATAGCAACAGTTGTTATACTTTATTATTTCACACAGCAGCCATCAGTCACATAAGGTATTCAAAGACAGAATGATTTGCCATATTGTGAACTAAATGCAACTAATGAGCAAGTCTGAGCTGAAGCAGCCAATGAAAATACTTACATAACATAGTAAAAAAACTTAAGGTTAAAAACTTACATCATTGTCAGCCATTAACTGATACAGTTAACTCTTATAGTAAATGTCTAGATTTGAATTCCAAAGAAAACACAAATGTTTTCTATCAAATTTGTCAAGCATCAATGCTCTTTGTTTATACAGTTAGCATTTTTTTCAAACGAACATTTCAAAGCACCAGTTTTTTGCCCTCCTATTTAAAGAATACTTGGGGAAAAATAATCCACTTTAAAAAATCCTTCCAACTTAAAGTCTTCTCTTTGGGCACTTCAGTCCACAGCAGTCTCATTTTCTGGGTTCCCTTACTGCTCACTTCCCTCTAATTAGAGCCAAGAGAATAGATCACAGCAAGTAACTTACTCAACAAATTTAGCTTCCTTTCTGCTCTCCAAATGTCTGCAAGCAGATTGCAATTTCCTCAAAATTGTTCATTATTCAAATTTACTGTATATATTTTTTCTCCCTCTGAGTATTTCTCTATGGATTGATCAAGAACAGTTTGCTTTAAGTATCCTGTATTCAAAATCCCAGCTGCCTTCAGTAGTTGTGATTAAATATAGAAGTCATGTGATATCATTCCTGCTTCTCAAATGCAAAAGCATAACTCTTTTTTAGACCCCAATTTGGCAAAGAACTTTAGCATGTGCCTAAAATTAAGCCTAAACGTTCTGCACTGCAGAGATGAGACTATTTACCTCATTAAAGTTTAACATGCTTTTAAGCACTTTCTTGGATTCAAGCCAAACATCTCCTCCCCCCAAACAACACAAGGAATTTTACTCATTTACTTGGATTATTTGTTCCCCTAGCTCCAATCTTTTACAAAACGTTTAATATATAGGACACTGCTAACTTCGTGATTTGCCTTCACTGAGTCTCTCTCCCCACCACATATGTTCTCAGTTACAATGATCTTCCCAGTTTGGGAACTGTTTTAACTAAATACCATTCTTAATTATATGACAATGCTAAGAACACACTGTATGCTACATTATTATACACAGAAATACAGTCCATATAAGAATCCATTGCCCACCTGGTATTTCAAAGCGAATTCAGGTGGAACCATCAGAGGGCCCTACTGCTTATACCCACCAGCACAACCACTTGGAAAATCAGGTGGAAATTATTTCTGCTATAATGGATAGCAGCAGGTCTCCAAGAGGTTACAGGAGAGTCCATTTGATAAAGTTTAACACCTTCACGTTGTGAGGGTTCACACATTTCCTCCCATACATCTGCACCAAGAGATCAGTGTGTTCCTAGCGGTCTGAGGTGTGAAGCTTTCTCCTATCCCATGGCAAAAACATTTTCAATTGCTTAATAGCAAGTAAGACTTACATAGAAGAAGGAAAAAAAACACAAACCAAAACAAACAAACACTACAAAACCCCAACCTTCTAGAAACAGAATTAACAACTGTGGAGACAACAGTTTTATGACTATCTTGGTCATAGAATTGCCTGACAATGATGAGTTTTAGCACCGATTTACCCACCCTGTTCATCAGTATGCTTGGGACTGTGCCCTGACAAACCTCCTAAAAGTTTTCTCTGAAACACTTTAGCAGTTTACGAAAAGGCTGCAGGAACATTACGTCAAGAATATATCCAGATTAGGACACATCAAAACATCCTGCACAAAGGTGTCATTGTTCATATGGAATAAATATAAGAGGCTGTGCTTACAGGTAAGAGGAGCATTTAGGATTAGTAGCAAGGTTGTAGCTCAGATGCATTGCATTCAACTTAAAGAAGAAAGCCACAAGCAGCCCAGTGCACCCCAGAGGGTGCAGCTGTCCTCACATCCAGGATCAGGAGCATGACAAGGATGAGGAAAGAGCAATTTGCAGAGGGCAGGTCTGGACTGCAGGTCTGGACTGCAAGGAACTTTCCAAATCCTGGCCTAATTCTGGCAAAAAGAAATCAAACTTTTTATCCTAGGTCCCCTACTGATCTAGTATTTTGTAGTTCAACCCATTCTGGCTGAAGAAACCTCTAACTGGAAATTTAGATTAAAACCAAAAGCTGTTAATCTAATGGCAGCTCTAGAGTAGCATGTACACTTGGAAGACTGAAAGGAAGACCTTGAAGTGGAGGCTAGATGCAGGTGAGGGAGATTTTCCTATTAAACTCTTTTATTCATGACTTGCAAGAGCAAAGTATCTTGTAAGAAGGCACACTAGCTGAATGCTTTGAAGAGCTAGAGATGCTATATCTAAGCAATACCTAAGTGGTCCAAAGCATAATCATCAATGTGTTATGTGCCCAACACTGTGCATATATACATTTTTTTTAAAACATATATATTCTTGGAGAGGTTTTGTCATAGCTAATGCACCCATGCTGTGTATGACATATGCTCATATTTTTCATGGTTTCAGGCTGGATTTATATATTTATTTCCAAACTAGATCATGAGATGGCCATTATACAACTTGGCAAAATAGCAGCTGATTCTGTCTGACCCAAGGCAAGTTATACACACAAAAGGAATTCTGAGGGTTTATGCTAGATGTTGTATGGGAAAGAGCTGACTGTTTTGAGATGGGCTGCATAGCCCATGGCAGGCAATTTCCCTGAAAAGTGCAAGGAACCACAAAGTAGAAGATATTACTGAAGAAAAGCACAAAAATATCTCTGATCTTTTTCTCCTACCTGCTGCTACAACCCAGCCATGCCTGTCATTCAATAAATGTTACATCTGGTCTTTCGGGTGCTGTGACTGTGAGCAGCAAGAGCAATGGCCATAGGATTTACTTGGAGGGGAGACTGCAAAGTGACTCAAAACAAAAACTCACTGACTTAAGGCACCTTATGCTGAATGACAAAAAAACCCCAACCCAAACCAAAATTTTAAGGACCGATAAACCATGGAGTCATTCAGCTTTTGGTGTTATTGGCAGTGTTCAAAACCTGTTACACAAGATGCTTCTCACTGCCTGGACCACTGTGTCCAAGCTTATCACATTTTACCTGGACCTGGCATTTGATGCACGTGGTGATGCTAGTCTGAAAGAGATTTCTCACATCACTGTCTCGGACTCTGAGTTCAAATGAGCACTAATTTCCAAATATATTCTTAAATAAACACACATGCACACAAATAGGACTTGCAAGCTCATATAAAAATAAATTAGTGTGTTCAGTAGATGACCAGGAGAGGGTGCGTTCATTGCCTTTCAGCAGTTCTATGAGCTAAGAGGTACTCAGACATTTAGTAAGTATTGCACTGCTGAAACAGAAATCCTCAGCTGGTGGTGTTTTTGAATCTGTCAGTAAGTAAACAGTTTCAAGATAATCATTTAATGCGAGAAAAAAAGCACTATTTTTAAGTAAATATGAAAGAAAAGGGGGACACAGACTAATAAAACTCACATCTCATAATTCTTCTGAAAATCTGGAAGCATATAGTAATGCTGGGTGGTACTTAGCAGACTGTATTGCACAAGGCGCCATCCCTGTAGTGTGAAATGTAGATTCTGATTATGCTGTCAATTCCAATTCAAGCTTTTGCTATAGCCTGTATTTCTAGAACTAAAAATATTTATATAAGAACCATTTTTGTTGCACCTTACATCCCACAGAATCCGAGAGTGCAAGCCAAACTGATATATCAACTACACGTGGGGATCGCTTCACCCACCACTGAAATGCAGCAGCTGTTGAACTGCACATGGCAATCCTACAGACCTTTTTATGAGAGGAAACAGCATCAGACTGTATGCAATGGAAACGGCTTGAGACCAGCCCAAATGTAATTGCTTAGATTGCGATCTGGTGCTAGCACACTGAAGAAAAGTAGCTGAGCAGCATTGCTGCATTATCGTTCTCCAGGCTGGTTTAATATTCTGCAGGTAACTTGCAGATTTTGAGGACAGTATCCTAATTTATCTTCCAGTGCCTTTTCGTCTCTAGCCTATAATTCCTACATATTTGGAAACAGTTTTAATAAAGCGTACATGTCACTTTAAAGCAAGAACTAATGATACAGCAGATTTTATCCTCTGGTAGGCAGTTTCTAAAATGTATTTTGGTGAAACCTTTGGCAGCTAGAGGTCAGACTGCTTTAGTTGTACATCAGCAAAGAAAGAAAGGATTAATAAATATATTCACACCTGAAAAGGCCACAAAAAAAAAAAAAAGAGAAAATGCAAGTGTGAAGCAGTAAATTTTTTAATGCTTATCAGCTGCAGAACGGTATCCACGTAATAGATTTCATAGGACAAATTTATGATTCTGCAAATGTTCCCTTCATTTAAATCAGCATCCCAGTGACTTGATATCTGCAAACCACCCTAAAATCCTGTTGGGCTGAAATACTAAATGCCACAATGGACCATCTCATGTTCATTCTTTGTGGTAAACAGGGAGGAGGATCCATCATAATGACACTGAGGCCTTTCTGAGGAGCCCAAGGTCTGGCAATTATGCATATGAGGCTGAGTGTTTAAGTCCAATAATGGGGCTTTAGTGATGGATGGTTCATCCCTTCCTGTACTTCTAAGATGCTTGTGATAGCTGAATTGTCCCCAAGTGGCACCCATAAATTTTGGCCTTTCAGAAAAGCCCACAATATTGTGTAGGTATCACCCAAAGCCCTCATTAGTTAGACTGTGACCTTTGCTGTGTGACTATCAGGCAAAAGCCTAGAAAAGGCCTGTGTTCGATTAGCACTGCAATTTGTTCATTATCTCTTGACAGGAATTTGCAAGTGTCAAAGACAATTCTGTTATGAAAAGGTCAAGATCTGAATGGTGGGGGAGAGGGCATCACTCTCAGAAATTCTGCCCCAGCAGTAGTAACCACCACCTGAATCACCATCCACATCGTTCTGGATACCAGGAGCCAGGAGCAGGTAAATTGCAATTTCACATAATTCATCTTCACAGGAGTTAAATCACTTCAGGATAAAAATGGGTTTTCTGCTTTTTTACTTAAAATTATGGAAATTGTTTCTGACAGCAAATTGCTCCTAATTAATTTACGGTCTCTGCTGGGAAAACGCACTGTACTGTTGATTTCTACCTTCTACAGACTTAATTATAAAAAAAAAAGCAAAATTTTCCTAAACTATTAACTTCTGTGCTGCCAGAATTAAGAGTTATAAGAGCTGCAAGGGAAGCTGGGTCTGGCATGCAACCAGTCTGAGGTTACACAGCAGACTCACAGATAAATGATCCCCTCCAGTATCACCCTGGTAATATAAGGAGGATTATCGCCATTTTACAAGACTCGATTTTGTTTCATTTTGAACAAAAGTCAAGCTTCTACAATTGCAACGTTGGCTGTCACACCATTAAGCTGCCTTGTACTTCTGGCATCGCTTCACCGTTGCCTTGGATGAACTGAGACCTGCTGTGGATGATGGACATCCAACACTGGTTTATCCTTAGCTCTCAGTTCACCTATCCCCCACCTGAGGCTGTGAAGCATTTAGCAACACTATAAATACTTCTATGATGACAAGCTGTCATGTCACTAATACAGGAAGGGGAAAAAGTGACTGCACTGAGAACTCCAGGTTCAACACTTTATGGAACCCCCATAACAGAGCAAAGTGGACAAGATGGAAACGATGCAAAGCTATGGACTCACAGTCAGATGAAATGTGGACTGAAGCAATAAAAATTTCATCACCTCTCCCTCACAAGAGGGGTGTGAAAAAGAGAACCATTACTACTTTGAGAAAAATGGGCATCCGATCTTTAGGGCTGAGGACTGTAAACAACCAATAAAAAGGAAAGAAAAAGAAGGATCACAAAATCTTTGTATTAAAATTAGGAGAGTAAGAGTGACAGGTAAATGGTCAAGATCAGGACTAGGCTAGTAGTACTTAAGGGAAGAAAACAGAGAAGAAAAGCTCCATTTTGAGCCATGTACCATGTTTCCAGTGTAGCCCACCTGCACCTCCTGGACACAACAGAATGGCCTCGAACTGGTGGTTGTAGAGGTGCAAGAGGGGCACTGAAATGTCTTTCAATGTGCAAGGATAAAATTCTCTCCTTTCTGATGTTGTCATCTTTGCCATCTAGTCTCCAGCTGAGCCTCAGTGCCAAATTTGCTCATGCTAACACAGAGCCATAACATGCACTGTTATCCATTCCTCTCTTGATATTTTCTTGAGACACAGTCCATTCAATTACACTCTTTATTGGAATTCAAAACTTGTAGTTATCTCTTTGGCAGCTGATGATAAAACCTTTGATACCGCATACTGGCATTGGCAAAATGTCAAAAGACCTACTGTACAAGCACAGAAAATTTGACCCACTTTTGTAATACTGCAGGGGTCAGAGTCTTACATTAAATCCTGCAGGAAAGTTTGGCACAAGCCCATTTGATCCATGATATTTAATTCTATGAGTCAGATTTATTCAGCTGCTATCATTTTCTAAGCTGTCCCTGATGAATGATTCCCATCACTTGCTGCATGAGAGAAAGTAGCAGCAGATCACAGAAGAATCTAGAAAATGTTGGTTTAATATTTTTTGCATCACTCCTTTCCTGACAGCTATGACATTTAAGAGAAGGGAAAGAGTGGTGAATGAGGATTCACAGCACTCTTGGTTACCATCAGGGAAACAGCAGCACAGGCACAGAGGGGATGTGCATATTATTAAAATACAAACAAATACACTCAAGCTTGTTACACTTTAAACCTAAGACTACAAGAAAAGGGGCATTGTTGCCATCAGAGCAAACAATTTGTATTCTCATAGAGAAAAAAACTGTAGAGTTTAAGAGGATATATCAGCAAATTCAGGGCAAACAAACAAATCCTGCAAGAATTTGCATAGCTATTAAAAAAAACCCCAAAGCAATACAAACCCCCAAACAATTAAAAACTAAAAAAACCCAAAACCAAAACCCCACCCCAAAAACAAGCAATAAAAGCCCAGAAAAAAAACCTAAGGCTGTGGCTAAAAGAATTACACAGGCATAAGGTAAAGCAGGTGAAGCAACCTTAACTCTGCTCTTTTAGTAACAATTTGAAAAACAGTCAAAATAAAAAAATCACTAGAAATCAGGATATGCAGGATTACTGTGACAAAAAATGCCAAACCCCTAAAATATGCATATAAAATTGGTCACCAAATAATCTCCAGTCTGTCCTTTGTTTCTTATAAACAAACAATATTCCAATTTGCATGGTCTAAGGAGAGTGAATGATTTCATTTTGCAGTAGTAGTTTTTCTTAAAAATGTCAACCAGTGATCAATACTGCTTCCTACCCACAAAACTTTTAAACATGTACCTCAATTAGAACTGTAAAGAAAAATTTATGACATTTATGAAGACATGTTTGGTGTTCTCACTGTCTCATAAAGCAGGCAAACACCACAATCAGAAGTTGTGTCAGAAGATTATAACCTACGCTTACAGTCAGCTGGGGCTGAAATGTTACTTCAGCTAACTGCTGCCATTAGGGGAAAAGCCTGAACTGAATGACAATAGTATATCATACAGCGAGTTCTGCCAGTTCAGCTTGAAAGGGAGCACTACTGAGTTTGGTGTTTAAGAAAAAATAAGATAAGAAGTTAATCATTACAGAATGTGACATACCATTTTGAAGGGACTTAAGGGAATTACTTGATAAAGGGAAATTTACCATTCCTATGGATAAAATGCAGGATGAGCAAGTGATTCACTAAAGATAATAATCTAAAAAGACGTCAATGATAGATGTGCTATCTCATCAAATGGAGAAAACTAAAAATTTAACATGCAATAGGAGACTTCCACCTCAAAACAGGTCCCCTTCATCCAGAGAGCATTCCCCAGAAGGCACGCAGAATTACACTGGGAGTTTTATACTGACAGACTAAGGTAGTAACACTGGCAGGGACAGTCAACAGAAGCAAACAGCAAGTAAAACTCTTGACTACTGCAATATGTGTGATGTGGGACTGACCCGAAGGACATCTGGCAGCTTCAGCTGGTGCAGGACGTGGCTACCTGCCATGGAGGATGAGTAAATGGACAAAAGCATATTGCACCTGCTCTTGGGCTCCTGCTGACTGCCAGTCTCGTTCCAGGTGCAGACTGAAGTGCTGGTTATTAACTATGAAGTCCTTGGTGATCTAGCAACTCAACAACCTCAGGACATCAAACACAATGGCTCAATTTTCTTGTGATCTTTATATATGGTAAAACTATTGACCTTACTGAAATATTCCTTGACCACCACCCCAGGTGCCTGGCACCCCCAGTGGCAGCCTTCTGGCTTCACCTCACTCGTGAAGGTCTCTGGACCCAGTGCTTCACCTAAGGGTCCATCACAACATGGACATCCTCCCTGGGGGTTTCATTAGATAAGGCATCTTGGATCTGGCTTTTCTATGATGGCAGTAGTGACTGATTCCCTCGGGAATGTTTTTTAGAAAAATGAAACAATTTTTCGTCAAAACTTCAGCATGAGCAACAGTTTTACAGGTAAAGCAGACGGTATAGAATATGTGCTATTTAGAGTTCAGGTTTTGCCTTTCATTTAATTTTGTGACACTTGAATGCTTCTGTGATGGGCACGTTGTAAATGTCTACAGCTATAAAAATGCAGTGGATAAGGGGGAGCAAAAATTTTAGAAAACTGGAACTGGAAAGAGCAGAAGCATACTTCTGTGGCACAGTGTAGCGGGTAGAGGCCCAGGAGAGAGGCCTACAGCCCATTCCCAAGTCTATCACTGAATCACATTATACGAGTCATGTATCTTTGTCTGATAATCATAAGAGATGAAAAAACCTTGATTCTTACATAAAGACTGAGATTATAAAGTGACAAGTTACAAAGTATACTGCTAATATTACCACCATTAGCACTCGTGAATAACCAACTTTAACATGAAAAGATTTCCAACAACCCAAATCCCAAGTGTCAAAACAGCAAGTCATTTTACAGACTGAAGAGAAAAACCATCAAGTCTTTCTCATGCTCAAAAGAGAAATAACCATCAGGCTCGCAGAATGTTCCCTGCTTTTCCAAATGCTCTCTCCACATAATGCTAGGGGACCTGCTGGCCAGTTTTATCTCCTTTGCCACTATTGCGTGGCTCTGTATGAATGTCTTAAGGCCTGAATTCTAGTGGGAGCATAAGATTTCACTATTCTGTCCTAAAGATACAGTGACTGAAGACAGAATTTTTCCTGGTTATTTAACTAAAATATCCTAAAGTAAAGTGATAGGCTACCAAATTCACTATCTTGGTCAAAACTGTCCAAAGGTGGACCTTATTATTTGTTGACAAAAGGAACACTTACCAATAATTAACATTGGAGAGAAATCATTGAAGCATATTGCTTGTTGCCAGCACAAATGCTCCAGGACAATGTCAGTTTGGCAGAGGTCAGTAATAACATTCCTACTTGAATTTGTCCTGGATCTTTTGACAGATTAAGGAAAACTATCTCCTTTTTTTTGCCTGGAGTATGCATGCTTACAGTAACTCTTGAACCTGTTGAATAATTTCAAGCTATTGGGCAAAGGGTAGTAGCCTGCAAAATGAGAAGATCCTTCACTTTTTATGAAAACAGGCAGACCATACAAGGAGAGAGAGACTATTAAAATGTCTTCATCGGGGAAAATTTTTAGTCTGAGCTCAGTACTTATTGAAGATCAGAAAATCCGTACTTGCAAGCAGGCATTATTAATCTTTCTGCTAACAGAACCACTTATTCTAAAGGGGTGTATGGTATTGCTGTGCATCCAAGATATAAGATGACAAATTCATTAAATGTCAAAGTAACTGTTTATACATCAGAAATGGAGCAGACACAGGCACTAATAGAGCTTTTTGTGTGTTAGGTAAACTGCTTTCTCTCCAAACACCCACCCCATGCAATTGAATTCCTCATGCTTGTTTGTGGGTCAGAAGATAGTACATCTACAGGATGAAGATCAAATCTCGGGGAAGCAAAGCAGAGCCAGGCAAAAAGCAAGAGTCTCTGCCAGAAAGCTTTTTACACAGACCTCACAAGCCTCTGCTGGAAAAGAGGCGAGAGCTTTGCATCTGGCCAGAGCAGCTGCCAAAGCCACCCCAAGAGTGACAGAGAAAAACATAGAGGAGGAGTGCCAAGGGCAGCAGAAACATCTCTGCCAGCATGAGAATGTCATGCCAAGTAAAGAGCGCAATTACATGCCTCCACCTTGAAAATGGCATGCCTGTTTAATAAAGTAAATTTGGATGAAGGAACAACTTGCCTGGGCACATTTTTTACATGTTTTTAGACTAAGTGAAAAGAATAAGTGACCAAAACACTGTGTCTGCACCTATAGCAAGCCCAGTGGTAGTGTGAAAGCTGCCAGCATAACTAAATGAAATCTGCATTGATGCCAACCACAATCCTCAACTGAGCAAAATATTGCAGAGCTTGGCAGCTGGGGTCTCTGATTGCCATTCAAACAGGTGGAGAGTAGTACAAATGAGACCTTAGTATCTGGTGATCCCAGAGCCAAAGAATCAATGGATTGAAATGATAATGCCAGAGATTGCAGAAAAGAATAAAATGAAAAAAATGGACAAAAGTAAAGCTAAACTAAGACACAAACATCCAGGGTAGGCCAGAAATCCTTGCATCTCTCAACAACTAAAAGGCAAAATCATACTGTATTTCCTATTTGTATTTAGGTCATGGACTTTTTTAAGGCGTAAAAGCACATTAGTATTAGAATAGCCTCTGGAGCAGATGAAGCATATTAACTCTGAAATTCACTGAAGATACGACATCAATGTTGTCATGTATCTATTTGCAAAAATCCAGATTATTCCTTCCTTTGATCCCTGAAAAACAGAAGCCTCAGATGCCTTTGAGAAAATATCCTCATCAATATCGAAGTACTTACAGAGCAGTCTACCACAGGGAGGCAAAGAACTAAAATTGGAAAATGAAACATTTGAACTGCAGCCTTCTTCCAGTATTTCTTCTAAAACAAAGGAATATGGGAGGAGTGATATGGGAATAGCAATAAATTAGACAACTTTTGCCTTTAGGTCTGCCATCGCATCACAGCCCAAGTTGGTGGTGAATGAAAGTCATGTTCATATGAGGACTGTTTGCTGGCAGACTAGTTTAGCAAATGTATTTGTGGCACCAGTCCCATTCCCGGCTGTCACAACTGACACTAATTAACACCCTTGCTGACAGCCTTGGGGGAAAAGGCCAGGGGCTGAACAGGCATAAAGGCTGGATTGCCCTCTTCCTCTTCTAGCTTTTTTCCTTCAAGGGGAGAATTTGAGGCACATGGGGACACAGCTTGGCCTGCCAGGGCCTTGTTGTGTCTGTTCTGGGCATGAACACACCAAACTCCTCTGCTGGAAA
>JANZLQ010000095.1:8834593-8853518 GCA_026212715.1 Elanus axillaris | reverse complement strand
TTTTCAAACAGCGGCTTAATAACATGCTGCAAGGTTCATATTGATAAGTTCACTTGTACTTGGGCAAGGTTAGTTAGCTTGAATAAGTGTTGATTGTTGTTTGCACTCCCCTGGTGTCGTTTCACCTTAATTCCAACAAAGGAAATCCACAGTTGCTCCAAAGCTGAGTTGCTCCAAATTCGGGACGTGACAGGAGGTAAGGAATTGTTATAAAACATAGTATTCTAACTACTACAGATGTTGCTGCTAGAATTTAGAGCTTTCTCTGCATGCTTCTCTCTCCTCACCAGTTTCTGCACATTGAATCACATTCAAACATGGGTGATTTTAAGCCATCTTTTTATTATTTTAACCTTTGTTTTAAAGCTACAATTAATTTCTTCTGTGCTATTCTGAAATGTTGAATAGTTTCAAGACCTGTATTTACAAACCACATACAATCCTATTTTGGCACATGTAAATTACATGCAAATACATTCTAAATTAGTTTATTTATCACTCCAGAATTCTAATCCAAAGGTTTTGGGTTTTTAAATTTAGTTTTTATTCTGACATGTTTACAAATGAGTTTGACTTTGGAAAATAACTTAATAAACTCAGGGTTAGCTATGAAATTAGAGGAGGCATCTGGGAAACCATAAAACCTGGAAAACAATATTTACATCTTTTGTACATCCAAGGTTCCACTTTTTTTGTCTCCCTTAAATTCATCATTTCAAAATATTGCAGTTATTTTTGTATGAGGACAAACAACAAGAACTCATTTTTATAACCAATGACCCCTCTCTCCAACGAGCAATTCATGGGGTAGCACTGGATAAAATGCACAAAGTAGAAGATTTCATTATAAAAAAAGAAAATGAAAAATAACTGAATTAACATTGATCATGACTTTTCAACAGCAGTTCTTATTATTACAGCCAGGCAAAGTCTCCTGTGGGTGGTAAAGCTTTCCCATGTATTATTAGCCCTCTACAGAAAGCTATGAAAAGACACAAATCTGTTTTGTCAAAGGACAGAAGAGCATTTAGTTATAAGAGAAAGTATGGTCATAATCCATTGTGAGGTTAAAGGTGAAGAAAACAGAACTATAACACAAAGCCTTAAGAGAGTAATACTCCTGCAGTTAATTCCTGAACGCTGCAGTAGAGCCGCCTGGTTTGTGGGGAGAATACATTCTCAGGGCAACCTGATATCTATACGGTTTATATTTATTAGTAGCAGCACTATTATATAGCATCTCTATTTGTGCTAGATACAAACGCAGACGGTACCATGGCTCCTGCTTCAGGAGGCTTTTGTTGAGATGCCACAAGTGTCCATGTGGCTGCCGTGAAAGCCAATGCTATGGCTGAGGTGACCGCCTGTGCCTGTGAGGAGGGGTTGGTCAGAGATGGGAACGTCTTCCTTGGCCATGCTGTTGGCAGTGGTCCAGCCCAGAGCCCAAAGCAGCTGCCCCAGGTACTCAAACTAGACCATTTAGGTAATTTTTCTAGTATATAGAAAGCTATTTTAGTGCTTGAATAACAAAATCAAGCCCATTTGCTGGAGTGAGGGCATTCAGTTCAGGATCACGCACTAAAAAGCAGTGCATGAAGTTGCTCTCAGTGTCAGGTTTGTCAAATCATCGAATTTGCAGCAGGTCTAGGTGACTAGATGAGGATTCCTTTTCCTTTTACAACCAAGCAGGGACCCTACGCCCTCACAGGCCGTGGGAGGAACGGCAAGCAGGCGGGTTTAGCACAGGGGACAGCAGCAGCATGGCAGAATTTAGCACCTCTCTGAGGCTACTTGGAGGATGGGCAGGAAAATCAGGGTCTCTACAGATAATCCTTCCTTCCTTCTGGTGGTCCCCAGAGGATAAGGACAATGGATGCAGCTGTGTCAAAGGGCGGGTAATATAATAAAAACATCAAGAATAATATAATCCCCTGCTGTCTCCTAGATATTTTGAACACATTATTTTCATTTTGATTCATGTGGCCCAGCAAATAGGACTTTATGGTTTATGTTGGCCTCCCCAGGCCCCACTCCATACTGCCTTGTGCCCCTTCTCCTCCTCTGCCTTGCTCCTCTGCCAGTACTCTCTGTCCTGGCACTCACAGCATCTACGCAGTCCAGTGCAGCATCATGTACAGATACCACAGCTAGCTGCAGCATCAGAAGCAAACCGTGGTGTTGAAACAGTATTTCACCTTCCTTTAACCTGCTTTTTAAGGACACTGCAGCGATACTACTGCCTAACAGTACTCATGTTATCTCATTTAGCAGCATCTCAGATAACTCCCTCCAATACTGCACTGAGCTGTGTGATGAACAAGTGACTTTTCCACCATGGGTTATCCTGCACTTTCAGTCTGAATTCACAAAACCATCACACCTTCCCCATTCAAATCTCTCGTAAAAATTCCTTTGTGCCTTCAAGTTACAAGCTCAAAATAATAATGAAGACTCTAGGTTATCCTTTCTTGTGGGTTTCCCAGTGACCTTGGCTGACTGCTTTAACAGAAAATGTTCTGCATAACAAAAAAATGAGCCTAGCAGCAATTCTTAGAAACAAATGAGATAAGAAAAACTCCTTCATGCAGTTCCAGCTCCTCTCTTCTTCAGTCCCACCCATTGTAGCTGTATAATCATCATTATTTTGCCATTTGCTGGTACATCAGAGGTTAGAGGAAAGGGGTAGCAGAGGCACAGGAGTCTAGAAGGTGAGAAAGAGTAGTGGGCAGCTTCTAAAAAATAAAATGCAGTTCTATTAAAATAATTTTATTTTTTACATTCTCTTTCCAGGTTTCCTGCCCACTTCCCCTTGCTTTGTCTATTAAGTCACCAACTATTCAGAGCCAGCTTGGTGTCACACTGTGCATCCAGCACAATGACATCCTTGTGGACTGGGATACATGGGTGCTACTAAAATAGAAAAAAGGCACAGTTAGCTGTATGTGCCTGGCTAGGTTAAAAAAAAGTCACAAGCTAAGGCTCAGGTCCAGGTGCAATTCAGCAGCACTGGAATGATAGCACCCTTAAGCCAAAAAAAAAAAAAAAATTAAAAACAAAGGGTTAGGGCTTATTTATCTCATGCATAGCACCCAGATAACATGGCTTGTCGGCAGGTGGACCCACACTGGTGAATCTGCTGTGAGCAGCACAGCTCTGCTACGCAGGTCTCTGTTAGCTCATGCATTTCTGCACTGTACTCCATTTTGTGGTGTCAATATAATCCTCTGCTGTCTTCTAGACATTTAATATACTGATTTTCACTAAGTCTTGTTCAGGTCACTCAGCAGATATAATTAAACAAACAAACAAATATTCCTAAGTGAAGAGACTGTTTCCATACAGATGCCCTTGCAAATTAAAATTTCTTTAAAAAGGAAGAAAGCTTTCCATTCTTTCTAAAAACATCTGATACTTAAGAAAAGGGTTATTTTCTGAGAAAAAAGAAGATTATTTTAGGGTTTTTTTTGAGGAAAAAAAAGAGATTATTTTAGGTTTTCATCAAATTTATGCAAAAAGAGAAGGAGCACAATACACCTGTGCACAGTATTGTTCATTTTCTCTTTCTCTAAATGAGCCAGATGCTCATTCTGCACATCGTGAAGTAAAACAGAAAGCATTATGTGCAAAGATTTATAGCATAAAAAGCCCTGTCACCTCGGATACTTGCTGCTTCTGAAAATTCTGATCAAAGATAAAACCCAAGATAACTCCTTGTAATCAATTATGCACAGATAGTCCTCAGTGTATGTGCAATTCATAAAAATAATATAAAAAACATAACATGGATTTACATGCAGAAATGAAATATGGACATGGACAGAACACTAATCTTCTGACTGGTATCTTAAATTGACAATCCCAGTTCTTTAAGCAAGTCTTTGGCTAAATAGTGCTTCCTTGAAAAAATCTCCAGCAGCACTTTAACTGCACTTACTTACACAAGAGGAGCTGCAGAGACATAGCCCAGGACCGTGTGAAGGTTACAGCAGGCTGAAGTCGGGGAATCAGCACTACAACAAGCTGGACGCAGGTTTTATTTCTGCCTAGGCAGAGGTGATTAACCCTCCCATACATCTCAACAGCACTCATGGTGCAAAGAAAGCCATTACTTGACAGTCTGGCTTTTTTTAAAAGAGGGACTAGCAATACACGGTGGCAAACCAGATACGATCTGTAGCAGGCTCCCTGGCAGAAGTTCCCCTATACATACATCCCCCTATACGTATGCTGACCGGAGGCAAACTGCAATAGCCTCCCTCCCACATTTAGCCACTAAATTCAGAAGAGAAGCTGAAGATGTATTCAGGTTTCAGACATGTACAAACACGCTATCATCGTCATCCTCACTAATACTGAATTCACACTTCAAGATCTTTTCTATGTCTTTTTCACTCAGCCTTGCAACAGTCAAGTCAAGGAATTCACATCACAAAGTCAATCCTTTCATCACCTTTACACCCCTCAAAACCTGTAAAATATTTACATTTCCACATGAGGATTTATTCCTGTTTTGTTCTAGCTGACATCCTTTTGTCATGGGTCTTACACATTTTGCCTAGGTGAGCCCCAAAGAGTATGCAGTGACTTAATGAGCAGATCAATTACTGTTCATAAGAAAAGATACTGTCTCTTTAAAGGTTATTTGAAGGTTGATTGCTATCTTATTGCTTATATCCTGCAAATCTATTCAGCCTTATGAATGAATTTGACCTTTTTATACTTACTGAGGAAAAAAAAAAAACAGAACAGAAGTTAATTTAGAGCTCTATAATACAACACTTTTTCCCAGAGAAATGAAAGGGCATTCAAATCGATACCTGCACAATAACACTCTGATGAATGTTTGCACCCAATTTTCTCATTTTGCTAACTTGAGATTGGGCATTTTGAATAGTTCTCAAAGAACATATTCTTTATGTGCTGTGAAGTATGTGGTATTGTGTCCAAACAATGCTAGAGGATAATCATTATAGGAGTATCACTGGGCCTGAAAAGGTCAGTTAGTTAGAAATGTCAGCTTTCAATGCAACTATGCTGGACCTTCCTATGTGAGGATCCAATTAAAGGGACATGCCAAGGTGCATGGAAACATCATGGTGACCCATAATAATAATAATAAGGTATTGTGGAAAAGCTTGAAATTTTTCTTCAAAAGTAATGGATTAGCCTTTGGAATATCTTCTCTGCAGTCTTATTTTTGACTTTGCAAATATCACTTATTCTACACATATCCAAAAAGGTCATTTTTTTCAAAAATGCAAAGGTGTGGATGAAAAAGCCTTACTAAAAGTAAATATTTTGCAACTAAATGGAAAAAAAATCTGCTTTCATTATTGGATCAAGAAAGTATCATTTCAATAGATCTCAAAGCTGTGATATTTGAGATGGATATAGAGGGTGTTTGGGGAAACAGATGGGGATAGGTCAGAGGACAGGCAGAAAGAGTAGGGTGGTCTTATTCTCTTGGGATATGTTGTGAGTGAAGACTGTCAGTGCAGGGAAAAGACAGTGGGAACAGCAACACTATTCAGTGAGTGTGTAGCATCTCTGCAGTTGTAATTCCAGCAAATGGAGAGGTATAAGTAAGAATTAGGAAAGCACTGATCTGCACGAATAAGTAATTACAAGCAACAATATTACTTCTCCTTATCACAGCAAATAGAAATTCTTACAGCTCTTCAGATACAGTAAAGATGAGGAATTGGACACAGTCAAATTTCCTAATTAGCCTCAGGACAGCTGAAACGAATCTAATGGCACACAGAAAAAAAAAGGTCCACATTTTTTCTCGGCTTTCTGTTAGTACATCATCTTGCTAAAGTTTCATAAGTCTGGAACAAACTTCTTCCTGTAGTTTTAGGGTTCAGCTAAGACTGACAACACAGGAATTTCACTTTAAGCTGAGACCTTAGCATATATATTTTATTTGCATGGTAGAGAAATTCTTGTACTTAGGGTTCAAACAAACCATTTGGGGTCTATTGCCTCGCTGAGCAACGAGGTGCTCTCCCACCAGGTTATTTTACATTATTGTGGGCAAACGAGTGGAGTAACACCCAGTGCCTTAGTGACAGGAGAAATAGTTTCACTCCTATCCATCACTGAGCATTAAAAGACTCAATTATTACTGGAAAGAGAAGTAATTTCTTTTCTCCACCACCTTTCCAAATAAAACAGTATGCGAAGCTTCACTAACAAACATGAAAAGTAATTATGTTAGGCTGTTTAAAAACTCAGACACTATCCCTTGACACATACTTAGAATAAAATCAATGTACTATTAATTAATAAGGACTAGCAAAAATAGTAGCTGAATTTTAGCAGCAAACAACTTTCTGTCACATTTTATTACTCTGTATCATTTTTACTAATACCTGTCTTATAGCTTCATGACTTTGAGTTCATATTATTTTCATGCTTCAATTAGAAAGAAGTAGATAGCCAGACTATCTAGGAGGGTAATGGAAAAGTCTTGTAGCGGGGCTTAGTGGTGAAATTTATAGTTAAATGAAACTTTCAAATATACTATAAAACTTCTCCTTCCTTTACGTAGTTTTACCTGAGGTCTCATAAGCAGTAATATGTAGAAATGCAAAACTTAATCAGCTAAAAAATATAGCAAATCCCACATATCACTTTATGCAATGCCAGGAGAGTTGAAATATATTTTCCTAACCAGAGGAAATTAACTAGGCAACAATCCTATATCTATAATTTAAAGCAGTAAAATATGTATGGCAGAAACTAAAGCCACCTTAAAAGAATTCAGGGTAGCAGTGTATCACAAATTAATGAAATGGAGACGTTTTTAGAGCATGCAGCACTGATGATATTAAAGGGGGGAGAATATTTCACCACATAGATCTGTCTGATATTCTAATACTTCTAAATACTTCTAAAATCAAGCTTTTTTTCCTCATTTAAAAGTGTAAGAGCTTGGATATTAGGGGGAAGTACACACACAGTCATCAACATTTCTGATGAAACCTCAATGCCACTCCACAGAGATTAGGAATATTTTCCTCTGTCCCTGCATGTAAATCTCCAATGTGGCCAGAGGAAAACCTGAGTAAATCAAAAGGCAGGAATTATGGAGTCAGCTCTTATTTTATTTCACCTAAAACAGAGCTGAAAGAAACTTAAAATACTTTGTATTCCATGCTGTAGCCGAGCTGGGCACTATGGAATATTCAACTATTCAACAGTTTTTTTAAATACAATCAATTTACCGCTGCCAAATGTAGTAGGTTTATATACATCTGGGAAACATGCACCTATGGTGCTGATGATTTTCTCCTGACATTGCACTGATTTCAGGAGAATGTTATTTTAAATTGGCAGTCGAGAGACTGGTGGAGAGGGATAAACCCCTGAGGACAGCTGAATCAAAGAGAATTTCAAAAGAATTTTCCTGATGGTTCTTGGATAATATCACGTTAGCTATTTTCAAAGCCAATAGGTTCCAACACACTTCCATTTATGGTATCAATAATTAAAAAATACTTCAGTGGGAGATGAACTTACCTTACTGAGAAGAGAAATTGGAAAGCAGTATTATTATCGTAAACACAGGAGATGCAAAAAGCTTTGTCTCCATGGAAAAGCTATGGAAACAGGGATACTTAGTTGCAACTATTGAGTGGTTACCACAAAATATGATGTGATTGTACGGGCATGTTCAAAGTGTTACTAGAACATGATCACATATAAATTAAGGACAGATCCTCAGCTCCTTTGTGCAGCAGGGACAAATTAAACCACCTGAAGATTTGGTCCTAAAATCCAAAGTCAACTAGAAGAAGTGTTAAGGAAAAGTTTTGGACCAAATTCAGAGGTAAACCTAAGTTTAAAGAAAATTTAAATTACCAAAACTTAAATCTTATTATGTCCCACTCCCTGCCAGCACGTCCCTGCCAGCTACTAATGAATTTTTAACATCTTTCCCCCACCCCACTGCGCACATCAGCTCTGACTCCAGCACCCTGAACCGTACAGTGCGTTACAGTCTAATTGTAACTCACATGTCAAGGGGCAAGAAGAAAGCAGTGTGGCGAGAGCATTGATTCCTCCAGCTACTCAGCAGTAAGGCAGAGCAGTGAACTGCCCTCCCATTTTACATGGGTGTCAGTTACTTCAAAGGAATATATTTGAGCACGAGGGAGTCTGGCTTGCTCCCAGCATATGCATCATTTGTGGCTGGCTCTTTCTGGAGACCCACAGCAAAGCAAAGACTTCCACCAGTTTGGGGCAGGTTGTGGAGCCTTCTGTAGCTGTTTTCTTAGGGGCACTGGGACAGGTGAGTTCGGTATATTGCATAAAAAGAGTGTAGCTGGAGCTGCCACTATCACCTTCTGCATTTCTTCCTTTTTCTTTTTTTTTTTTCTTCCTGTTTTTTCCAGAGTGACCTCAGTCAAGGTTACAGATTAATGATCGATACCTGTTCAGTTTAACATACAAATGTGCTTTTAAGTCAAGCACCTGTTCCGCCAGGTTTTGCAGAGCCACATGCCCATCGCTCGGTGTTTGGAGGCCATGCAGAGTAAGGCAAGAGGCAGTGGCGGTTCACCCTCGCAGCATGGGCTCTGCACAGCACAGCCAGGGTGGGGATTCAGGGGACGAGGGACGAGCACTACTTCCTACCCATCGGTGATTCCTGGGGAATCAAGCAACAGCCATGGCCACGGGGAACAGCATGACTGCTATGAGGTAATGTTAAGGTTTCTGTGATCCCACAAACTCTCTTTTGAATGTTTTGATGCTTGTGTCTCAAGACCCTTTAATGGACATAAATGACATTATTTTACCTTGCAATTAATCTCATTAACTGGCTGATCAACAGAAATTTTTTTAGTGGCACACAGAGAGGAGCTGTTGTAATACCTGCAACAGATCACCAAGCGATTCTTGAGCAAACATACAAAAACTGGTTCGAGAATTTCACACACACACAAAAGAAAGATGCTATTCGTGATGACAGAAGTGCAAATCACAGAGGTCACCTTTGGCTTTGAAGTCCTTTGTCTGTTCTTACAATTAAGCAACAGGGCTTATTGGCTGATACAACTTGTGAGACTTGGAGGACTCTCATACTATAAATAAGGCTGAGTGACCTCCTCCACAAACGAAGTCTGCCTGCCTGCGGCAAGGTGGGGAACAGGAACAAGTCCCAAAGGATTAACAGCTGCAACTAAATAGCCTAATTTGAATCAGTAAATTAAGGGATGACAGTGATTATGGCCGATCTCAGCCATCATAAACGATATCATGACTTTGTAAAAGCAGACTGTTTGTGTCACATCTTAGAGCTAGGACTCAAAGAATAAAGTATTTTAAAGCTGCAGTCTCCAAAGATAGATAAAAGCCTCAAGACTATGATCTATTTTATTCTATTTTTGTATTTTTAGGGCCCAAACTAGACCCTTTAATCCATAGGTTGACATTTTCCAATCCTACTAGGATTTAAGTGCCTAACTTTTTCAGCCTTTTTGAAAACTTTCAGCTTTAGGCTCTCAGGTAAGTTTGGCCTGATCCAGCATGAGGCTTCTTTTGAAAATGGCTTTAATGAAAGCAAATCTGTAGGTACTCAATTATATAATCATGGCACAAATATGATTTTTTTTTTCCCAGTGTAGCCAATTATTGTAGATTTCTGGGTAAATTTCAAAGGGTAAACCTTGAATTTTAGAAAAAAATGCATGTTATGGAAAGCTTTTTTCCCTCCTTTTAGTGCAGTATGTCTACCTACGCAGTTACTGAAAATTATTTTAGCCTTCCAACTAATTGCTGTGATGATTTAGTAGATTGCTATATTGAACTGAGAGATCTGAAGTGATAGCTACTTACTGTGATCACATCTATGCACAAACTCAACTTAGTCAACACTTTCATTTTTCCAGTGAATACTGTATCTGAAATTATGAGGAAGGTATCAAATTTATTTTACAGAAAGTCTCATATTAAGTTATTCTGGTCCCCAACCCTCTTCTTCTCTTATTAAAAAAGTGTCTGTGGACTTTGGTGCCCTTACCCAAGATCGGAGTGTTTGTTATGATAAAGACCCTCAGAGATCTTTTTCTTTTTCCTCTAGAAATAGGGATGCTGAAGATACAGAAAATGAAAAATGTGCCATGTTTGTCCTTGAAGTTACAGTCAAAATAGTGACAATGGCTGTATCATACTGTATTGTTGCTTTTATCAGCAAGTGCCCTAAGCATACATTAACATAATTGCAAACTGCATGAAAAGTGAACATGCAAAAATGTGATGCAATTGCCAATAGCCTCAAACATCTGTCACAACAAAGTGTTGCTCCTCCTTATTTTAATTCTTATTATTTTAACAAGGTTAGTGAAGGAGAAACCATGTCACAGATGATATCTACATTTAGAGTGTCAGAACAATTATTGATGCAAAATTGCTATCCAAGCAAATGTGTGTCACATTTTGTTCACTCCCCATAACACCTGTTCATTTTGCTAACACATTATTCCCAGTTAAAGCCAAAACTCATTAGTCCCAGTTAAAGCCAACCTGAAAGCTTAATACAAACACACATCTGAAAAATTGAAAAAGTTAACCAAAAGGTAGCGCCATTCAAGCACGGTCTACATCGGAAGCTGGTGGGCAGCAAACATCTGTAGCAGCTACTGGGAAGAAACTGAGCCAGAAAAGTAGAAATAAATGAAAACCACGCAGCCTTAAGAACCGAGATCAAAGAGGAGCACTATTCAAATGACCTGCGTTTCAATCACATTGCTGAGACCTTCAAAGCTGACTATGCCAAAGAGCCCAACACTTTCCCAATATAACACATATTGGGTTATGTCCTCAATAGACAAATGACAAAAGCCATTATGATGCAGATAATTTAAAGCATTTTAATTTTACCTAAATATTTTCTGACCTGCTCTGGGGTTCTCTGCCCTAAGCCCGGACCTCCTATCTCCCACCACGCACACAGAGGGCCACCATCTCCTTGCTCCCCGAACTACTCACATTTGCCACCAAGGAAAGTCAAACTTGCATTTCTGTGATACTTGAACACACATTGTGAATTTGAGGGCATCTGCCCTGCAGACATACTGCTAACTGTAACCCCAGGAGGCTTAAAGAAATATCAGCACTCAAATTCATAGAGTAAAGGTCTGAAGAGGCAGCTCTGTGAACGGATAACTGCCCGGGGCTTTGCCAGGCACAATATAGCTGTCACTTGTTATTACGTGAGAGATTTTCTGGGGAACAGTGTTTTTCATTTTGCATGTCAGAGACAGGGGAAAAAACACATTTAGACAACCATCTCTAAGAAAAAAGAGAGCCATGCAGCAAAGCTCACTTACCAGGGCTGGTTATCGTCAGGAGGTCAAGCTGCCGTTTCTGCTGAAAAACAAATTATAAAAGGAATTGTTAAAAAGGGACTAATTTTAGTGGGACAGCTTAGACCTGCAAAGTAAGTGTTCTGACATTTATAGCAGAATTAATTACAAGTTATATGGCTCACAGTAACTCTTTTGGATGGGATCCACATGTACTTTATAAGGAAGAAAAAAGAACCCCTTGCTCAGTCCTTTTAATATGTTTTTATTTGCACTTATAAAGTGTTACTATTTCTTTTTTGGAACATATAGTTGAAATGGATAGCTAGAAGCACAGATGGACCGCTATATTTATAAAAGTGATTTCTGATTCCACAGGGAAGAAGACAAGGAACCAAGACAAGAAACTCTAAGTTCTTTATTCATATCAATCACTGACTTGTAGCCTGTATGTGATCAAACACAATTATATCGCCTTGGGGTGAACCTTTCAAAGACGTGTAAGAGGATCTAGACAATCTCAAGACTGATAAAAGGAAAGTTTCTTTTCATGCTGAGCACAGTCAGCCCATGGATGTCATTGCCACCAGATATCCCTCACCCCAAAAGCTTGCCAGACTCGATCGTTACTGGATATTTGTACAGATAGCAAAATACAGAGAGCTATTATGGAAAATAATCAAGTTTAAACAGAAGAGTGGTTTCTGGAAGGGCTGCAAACCTTCACAGGGCAAACAAACCTGTACTACAAGAAGGTTAGGAGAATTTTTTGCCTGGAACAAGCTATCCCACCAATGCCTTGGTGATGGTGGGGTGTGCCTGAGGTTCCCTTTCCCCTGTAACATGTGGCTAAGGCTGTTGCCTACTCCCTGTTCCCAGTCTTAGGGGATATCCCCACCACTGCCTCGCTGCAGCCTGTCACTGAAATCTATGTGCTCCTGGACCATTATCATCCTTTTCCACCTTTCTGTGGGCTGAGAGGTTTCCATCACCAGCAGGGCCTTCTCTGTCTCACAGACAGAGTCTTACTGCCTCTTCTTCATAGCACTTTCTAACTTACTGTCTTCTCCCTAACTTTGCCCAACATTAGTGTGTCTAGCTGGCATTGAAGATTATACTGTCCAGTTTAATTTCTCTCTCCTAATTTGCTCAATAATGTCTGTGTTACTTTCATTTATTGTCAGCCCTATTGATCTTTTTCTAATCTAATTCTCATCACTGCATTCACTGTATTCCCTGGGTGACAGCTGAAAGTCCTTGAGGAGGAAACATTGACTTGGTTTTCCCTACTGTGAACACTCTTCCTTGGAAATTATGAGTGATGAAACTCCTTCCCAAAACCAACATTTCTCTGTAAGTAAAGCTTCACTGGCTAAAGTGTATGGACGCAGTTGATCATCCACTGAATATACTTGAGCTATACGCCCAACATTGAATGTGGCCTGCTGGGAAACTGAGTGGGGTGTCAGGCTGAAAAAACACATCTTCTGAAACCTTCCTGGCCTTCAGTACCTGAATTGTTGTACAACACAAATCATATCTGCGAGAAAATTCATTCCTGTCTGTTTTCATAGGTAGTCCTTGTTCTTTTAACCCTGTTAAGTCATTCTGAGTATGACCTTAGCAGCGTGCTTGATCACATTTGCTTTATTATAAAATACTACGGCCAGAATATGCCAAGTCTTTTTCCAGGTGTGCCAGGGTAATAGTAAAAGAGAGCAGAAGACCCTGCTGCTGCCTTGTGTCACCTCCACAAGAACCATTCACAAATGCTGTCCCTACTCTGCTGGGGTCTGCTCACCCCACCCTCCTTTCCCAGAGAGCACTAAAGCAAAGTAAGCAATAGTGTAAGCAAAGGACCCACCGCCCCAGCGGCAGCTGTAAGATGAAACATCTCCTAATGAGCTAAATTTTATAGAGATCCTGTGCCTTAATCCTGGTTCATATGTACAAAGATACGAAATGCCAGAGCTTAGCACCCACTGGGCCAAAAGATTTGCTTGCATTTTTCAGCACAACTGGAACTCCAAATGCTGTATATCTAATGAACAGCTAGAGCAGAAAATATATTTCCAAAGCCTATACTCTGTGAAAGCTTCTCTACTGGGAAAAAAGGTGGAATATAAATATCCTGCATCAAAGAAGGTTGCAAAACATAGAGATCTCGAATAGAGAGAAAGGCATGTAGCTCAAATGGGCCCTGGCCCTGACCTGAGTCTATTAGCTAGGGTAAAAATAAATATTAAATAAAAACCTGAAGAGTTTAACTTGATACTGCAGGAAAACAAAAGCATATAGAACAGGCTAACAAAATAGGAAATGAAATGCAATCATTACAAGTCAAATGTTCAGTTTGTAACTTTTCTTCTGTTTGGACACTGCTGTCAAGCTCGCCTTGGAAAAAACAAATCAACTCCAGATCCAGGAAATCTTTGTGTATGTGTCAAACTTTAAGCTCAAGTTATTTCTGTGACTTCAAGTGGAGCAGCACTGATCTTTTGCATCTAACACCTAACTGCTGCAAGGGATTTGAAATGCCACCAGGTTCTTGGCACTGGCTCCACCCACACGCTCTGGGCTGGAGCTCGGTGGTTACTGCCTGCCCAGTGCACTGAGAGAGAAAAAATTTCTCTGCTCTGACCTTCAGCAGACCTTGAAGAGGTTTCTCTAATTTAGCTCGGCAAAGGAAGTTTGTGCACACTCACCCAAGCCCTGGAGAGGAGGAAACAGCAAAGCACCTTCCAGAATCATGCATTTAAACATGCAAAAATGCACTAATTCTGGATCCAATCACTTTCTGGAAATTCAAGCCTGCTCTCAGATCTCAGGGACTAGCTCTCTGCTGTTTCCAGGGCTCAGCTGGGTGCAAGCAGTCTAGTAACTAGATGGATTTTTTAAAAGAACATACAGACACACTTATGAGTAGCTATAAAAGCAGCAGAATTTGAATTTAGAGAGAGACATTATAAGTGTCACAAAGATTAATAAAATAATTGCATCAGAAGTATCATAGCTATGGGGCTTTATATATTCTCTTCTCCCTTCAGTGCTGAAAGATGCAAATTGCAGTTGTTGCCCCTCTCCAGCATGATCATCCTCTCCCTGTTTTGACAGATTTCTTGAAAGACTCATCTCACAAGATGTCTGGCTTTTTTTGTTCCACATTTAGTAATTTTCCACTTCTCAAACACCTGCCCCTGCAGAGATGCTTGGGACTATCCCAATCTTTGGGCAACCTACTGTCCCAAGAATTACTTACAACCTGAGCACTGAAATATAATGACTATTGTCCCCGGTCAGGAGAGAGGTGACAGTTTCCCATATCGCTAAGGCTGGATTTCACCTACGTTGACAAGAAGGCATTCCCTGAGAAACACTAAAAAGATTTACACAGCATCAGCCATAATTTATAAGAGGCAAACTGAAAGATTCCCTTTATCACCACAGTATCTCTACTGCTATAATCCTGTCCTACCCTTAAGGGGCAGCATCCTCATTTTCACTTTGCTGGCTATTTGAAAGCCCAAAGGCAGGAAGAGGCCATTGGTGATTCATACCGGCTTCCCACCTCCTGCAGTTTTCTATCCTTGGTGCTACTCAGAGGCACAGTCCCTACAGTGCATTTGGGCTCTGCAGCAAACCTGCAGCAGATCGTGTTCACTTCCACAAAATTAACACAATTTTTAATTAATGCAATAAGCACTGATGAGTAATAAATCATATTAAAATACAAGGAAGGCAAATTTTTAATAAATTAAGCATTGATTCACTCAATAAATATTAATCTACTAAGTATCAAGAATTCATTACATTTTAGAAAACCAGTTGAAAAACCTTGCTGGTGAGCTGGTCTGAAGTGTGCAGAATGCTCCCTGTTCACCCATAATATACACTTATCTTTAACTGATTCCTTAATTTATCAAGTTAAACAACTTGCCTGGAAATGAGTCTGGATTATTATTCCATTGCAATATGCAATTTTCTCGACACTGATTCTAACTCACCCCTCGAATAATTTCCTAAATTTTTCTTAGTAACTCCTTTCTGAGTACCTCCTTTCTCTTCCCTGATGTTGGTGGTCTTTAAAATATTTGCTGACTGGTGTAATTTAATTTTCACCTCAATTAACTCTGCAAGAGTTGCAAAACTAGGAAAAAAAATGGTAGTGGGGTGTAAATTAACTCATTCATTTAAGTTTAGCTTATCTGCAAGATGTTCTTTCACACTTAGCTCTCTGCAGAGTTCCTCCAACCTTTTATATAGATGTAGGATGTGCTGCACTTGCTGTGACTCTTATCTACAGATTAGCAAAAGAGACGGAAAAAAAGGCAGATGCAAAGATGCCCCACGAGACTGATAGGGAGCTGTTTCTGTAGCAACCGATGATTTTCTTCTCATGTAAGAATGAGCCTAGTCATATCTAATTCTGAATGTATCTGGGCCTCACTTGCCAGCCAAAGCTGTGTCAAGTATAAAGTCAATATAGTCAGAAAGAGTGATAAAAAAAGCAGTTATAAAGCCATCTTCCTACTCCTACACTCCTCCTCCAGCCAGGATCCGAAAGATATCCTTACCCCTGCCTTCTGTCCCAGCACATCACCTCCGAGCCCCCAACATCCAGGAGAGCTGGTAAACAGTGATGGAGGTGGCAGCCAGCCGCCCAGGTATAGCACAGACAAGGCTGCAATGCTGGAAGCTCCTTCAGCAGTCCCAGGCACCCACATCCCAGGAGATGGCGTGCTCTGGCAGGGCTTTCTCTAGACCGCAAGGGCAGCTCCACCTGCCTTGCTCAGAGTGTCAATATAAAACTCCTAAGCCCAGAGCTGAGATCAACTTCAGCTTTAGAAAGCTCTTCTTGGGTTTGTGCCATTTCACTGCCTTCACTCTGCGGACAGTATTTTTCTGCAGCTAGGAACCCAAAGGCAGGCTGCCCATCGCACTAACATCTCCTGCCATAGTCCACCCACACGGAACTGGAACTGGCTCTCTGGGACCACAGGAGAACTTTGTCTTCCTAAATGTGTTTTACCCAGCCTGGTCTCTGCTATTGATCTCTTCCATCTAATTTTAATGTGGTTTGAACAGGTATCTCTCCCTACCACTTTCAATCTACCATGCAATTCAGGGGATTTAAAACTGAAATAAGTGCATGATTTCCCCCACACACACCTGGAAGCTTTGCCACAAGTTGTTACTACTTGTGACTTTTCCTTTTAACTTCTAAATTAGCCCTTCTCTTCTATAAACTGTTCATGTTGACATAAGAGTAATTGAAACCAGCGCGTCTTCTCCTAAAATAAAGCTGAATATGTATTGAAGAGTGAATTTCACATTTCTATGGCCTTTATTATTGCCACACTCTGTAATGTCAATGCTTTTGAAAGCTATCCTCTAACATTGTATCATGAAAGAACCTCAAAGTTCAGAAAAAGATCAAAGAAATCCCAAGTGTGCAACTTGGCATGGTGTGGGTGGCACAACACGGCTGCCCACAACCACCACCATAAGCCTCCTTGGTTTGGCACTGGAGGGATTTATAGTAGAGGGGAGGGAGGAGGGGGAAGGTACAGAGAGGGAGAGGTTACAGGCTGTGTTGTTTTCTTTCGTATTGCTACCTGACGGGTGACAAGCTGTGCACCTCGCTATGTTTTGCTCCCATGCAAAAGATGCTTCTGTGACAGAGGACTGTGAGCCTTCTTTTCCTTTTTTGTTGTTGGACAGTTTAAGAAATGTTCAGGGCTAATCAACATCTGGAAAAAAAATTCTAATGAAGGCTTAGATAAAGGAAGGTGTTAGAAAAAAGTAAATATAACTCAGTGAGCATTTCACATGTGTCTAATTTCTCAAATGCAAGTTTCACTACTTGTACCCTCCTTTCCTTCAGAGTGCAAGATTTATCTCCAAAGAGAAGCTCTCAATTTAAGTAACAACCCCAATAAGCTACTAATTCAAATACTGTTAAAATGGATAATTTGATGATTTAAAGCTTTTTTCTTTTTTTTTTTTTTAAAATCACATTATGCCAAGCAATAATCTTTTCTTCCCATGCTGAAATCACAGGCTTTTGTTCATATAATGAAGCAAGATCTCATATTTTATACTTCCTTTATGATTAGCTGCTAAAGTTTCCTGGTATAAGGATAAAATGAACCAGTCAGCTTGTTGACACTTTACTGGGATTTTAGTAAATTGTGTCTCATGTAGCCTACTCTGTGGAATCAAATATTGATAATATAGGTGTGGGAGAACATTTATAAAGTGGTTTGGGATATGTTTTCACTCACGGTAAGAGCTATAATGAGCATTTTAAACCATGTTAATAGTGACCTCTATAGCCATTTGATCATTGCAGTATTTGGTAACTCGACTGTGGTTTAGAATCAGAACCAAGTCCAAATGATGAAAGTGCCAAACCAGTCAGCTACTTTACTCATACTTCCAGTTCACATACTCTTCTACTTAATATCTGACACCTGCATATTTCTTTCCCAAAACCTAAGTGCCAGGGATACATGGTACTTTCTTATTTTTCAGAATCACTGCCAGACAAGTAGCTAAGACCTCTCCTCTTTGCTTCAAATATTTATCTCAAGAACACAACACTCATGTATAATGTTCTTACAGTCCTGTTGTGCTCAAAAGCTATTTAGAAAGAACTTAAATACAATGCAGGTTAATGAAAGATTGAAAAGCCATGTGAGGTATCTTTGGGCACACATACAAACCCTCAGTGGTACCTCTGGCAGTAGCAGTAGGTCACATCCTCAAAGTCTTGGTAAGCAGATTACTACCAGAAGTAGTAGATCACTGCCCAAAGCAACAGCCATAGGAGGCTGAGCAACCTGAGCAGCTGCACAGTGGAGGCCATTTGTAATGTACACACTCAGTTTTGCCAGTCACACAAATTCATAGCGTGTTCCACATATTCTTGAGTGACATCTACTGGTGCTTTATCTATAGGTTGCCTTATTTACATAGAGAGCACTCATAAAGATAGTATCCAGATTCTTACTGAACCACTAGGAACCAAAAAAAAAAGCCCATCAGTTCACTATAAATATTTACAATCACAACAAAAAGTCATTTAGTCTACCTTAACTCTGGAAGGAAAGAGAGGAGGAATGAACTGCTTTGGAAAGAACTGATCTTTAACTTTTCCAATGAGAGTTATGATGACAGAAAGCCTCTTAAGTTTTCTGTCCTTCTGCATCTGCAAAATAACAAACATCCTTATGCACCTCAGTGAAGCATCACAAAGGTTGATTTGTAGCAACTGTATAGTGTAATGATGTATACTATGCATACAGAATGCATCTTCTCAGATCTGCATTTAAAAGGACAGCCTTGTTTAGTTAATAACAGTCTCTTTTTAACCCAAGTCAAAATATGGCAAGAAAATCCAATCACTTTATTGAACCCAACTGGCAAACTTGACTCAGAGCTCCCAATTTCATAGGCTTCTATCCTCCTTGTTAATTCAAGCCTGAAATGCTGAGACAAATTAATACACAGATAGCCAGTGCTCTAGTCACTCTGCAGCCTGTGTAGAGTATTGTGAGTATTGTGAGTACATACTGTATTGGGTTTCTGTGGCAAGGTTTTGGTAGCGGGGG
>JANZLQ010000095.1:8823505-8834493 GCA_026212715.1 Elanus axillaris | reverse complement strand
AGGGAGGGGTGGAGGGAAGGTGTTGTGAGATCTGGTTTTATTTCTCATTACCCTACTCTGTTTTGATTTGTAATAGAGTTAATTTCCCCAAGCTGAGTCTGTTTTGCCCTAGACGGTGATCAGTGAATGATCTCTCCTGTGCTTATCTTGACCCACAAGCCCTTTGTTATATTTTTTTCTTCTCTCCCCTGTCCAGCGAAGGGGGCGGGGGGAGTGATAGAATGACTTGGTGGGCACCTGGCGTCCAGCCATGGTCAACCCGCCACACATACACACACATACTGGTATTTCTGCCCCAGTAAAGACTGGGGGAAAAGAAAGGATGATATAGCCAATACCTTGTCTGTGCTTTGTTCTGCTCTTCCCCAAAAGCTTTGGGCCTGCAAGAAATGAAGGAAGAGAATAAGGACTATTTCTTCATGGTTTGACCCCACATCCAAGTTGGAATCAAGCCTCTTTGTAGTTCCACTAACAAAAAGGTGGCTGTGGCTATGTGCACATTTTAAATGAAGAATATGTACTTACACAGCAAGGGTTCAGGATCTACTCATTCCACAGTTTAACTCAGCGTTTTTAAGGGTTTGTTTTGGTAACAAACCTCCATGCAGGTTTTTCATAGTTTGGTATATTATTATGTAAATTGCAGAGCCATAGTTATAATCCTGTGCTTGTGACATCAATTACTTAATGCCTATAGAGATTACAGTAATGCCATGAACAGCAGATTATTTCTTAAAGAACATAGTAAGCAGCAGGAGCTAATAAACTCTTCTCTTTAAATTTTATTTATTTTGAAAAAAAAAGAGTAAACAAGGGCAGGAAAAACTATACAGACTACACAGCGCTATCAACAGCCAAAATCTATACATGATGCAGATCACTTTAGGCATTGCACAGCCATTCGTTAGTCGTGAATTCCTGTCTTACATTAAGTCTTACGAAGGAAAGGAGCTGCATTAGTGAAAGCAATTATGAACTTTGAAAGTCCACCATTTGTTGGGGGGGGTAAGCAACAATGTTCAATGAATGTTTAATTAGAAACAAAGCATATCTACCTATACCAGTAATGGGATATTGACTAACTAGCCATTGTTTAAGGGCTGTTTTAGATAACAGACAAGACAGATTAACCCCCAACATACACAATTTTAAAACTAAACATGCAGTTGTAGAAGCCTGTGATCACACAATAAGGGAGGCACAAATCCAGAGGTTTATGTCCCTGCTCTGCCCAATCTGCACCTTGAGATTGAACTCCAGCTGCCTCCATCCAGCTACGAGTGCTCTGACCAGCAGATCATTTTTCCCAAACCTTCTTTTGCTGTGTGTAACTAACTAAATATGTATTGAAACTGGGACTTAAGTTCCAATGCCTGCATCTGACCCAAGTAGTTTAGCTACCAAATAGTAGTGGTTGTCCTACTCTCAACTAATACTAAATTTAACAAACTGCCAGCATGCCAGAATAGCCAGCACACTGGTGGCAAGAAGGCAGATGTGGGTTTAAAGAAAATACCGTTTTGAAAAAAAATGTAATTCTATGAAAAGAGAAAAAAACCCCACCTAGAACTCTGAGGGAACTACTGGGAAGTTTTCTGAAACAGGAAATTTTCACTAGAAGCGTCCTTCTTTGTATGAAGTTAAATACCTTCTTGTTTGGGGAGCAGCATGCGTTTGCACTTGGTTTGGCTCTTGCTCTGCATTAGAATTGTGCTCAGGGCAGCACTTAACTGGAAAACAAAGCTCTGAATTACAGTACTGATACGACCCACTTCCTAATACAGTCAAAAGAAACACATCTTTGATAAACTTTTAAGAAACAAACAGGACGCCCGTGGTTTCACACCATAAGGAGAGCAGTACAAATGGAAGGAAGACAGAGACATATAAAAGATGCAACACAAGAGTAAATTCCTTCTGAATATAAAATTTTCCCAAAATGATTGCATTTTCATGCATAAAATTTATGAATTATGTGTTAAAAAGTCCCTGTGATTCAGCAACAGAGTAAAAATAAACATGAAAGAACACAACTTCTCCAGTTGCCATTTTCTCTGACTCCCTAGAGCCCAAATGCCTCCCGCCCCAAGAGCTCCCTGCCTTCATTTCTAATTTTTTGGGAATTATCTGGTTGTGTTTCTCTCAGGTGTTATTTTCTCTTAAGGTGTTGAAGGTTGCCTGAGATGCAGATGAGCTGTGTGAGAACACAGCACAGCAACTTCCAGATCATAGTTCCAGTGGTTGAAGGTATTCTGCAAACACTTAAAATATATTCCCTTCCCACTCAAAGATGGCAATATTTAAGGGCAGCCAAGTGACTTGTATACAATGGTAATGTATACCATTTTATTTAGAAGAAAGTCTCAATAAGAGACTGTATTTCTGGTATCTTGCATTCAAACATCTCAGAAATTCAAACATTCAACAGAGTGTATTTCAGCTCTACAAGAAAACCAACCTTTTTGCCTGTAAGCCCAAGTAGCTGGGCTTTCTGTATAACCCAAAGCAGAGTAAATGCTGGGAGAACTTTATGACTGCAAAATAGTCTGCATGAGTTCTACAGGCTATACCATCTCCAAAATCCTTCTGTAGTGATTTCTATTTGCACCGGCACCATTCAATTTCAAAGCTACCAGTCTCACACCTACAGCTCCATGCATCCATACATTCAAAAGGAAAAGACACAGCTTATTCTGTTCTGAAAGTTAGTTTTGCACTTACCATTACTATTATTGTTTATATGTACACACATAAATACCTTGCATGTAGGTATATACTTTCACAGACACATATAAACATTCAAGTATGTATGTGCAGGTGTGTATATATATCAAGGTGTGTCTGTTGACTTCTGCATTGTACAGAGAGGAGTAAAACTGTATACACACGCCACACTTACAGACAAGGAATTGGTATGGGCTATATATTGTAGATACTGAAGAAAAAACTAGGAAATACCAGACATTATCACAGCTATCCAAGACCAAGCTAGCACTTTGTTACCAATAGAAACATGGCAGCACACACATTTCCTAGTTAAAGCAGCATCTCTTTAAAGAGCCAAAGGAAATCAGTGTGCAGGGAGTCAAAGAATTGATTTCCAGTGCACCAGAATGGATGATTTCATTTTTTTAACCTTCAGCTCTAAATTCACTGGCCCTCCACTCCTGTCACTTTCACTTTTCCTCTCCCTTTCCCCATTTCCTCATTTTCTCTATCCAGCAGAAGTGCTATAGCCCAGCTTCATCCACATTTTCAAACTGCTAAAATTACGGGAATGTAAACCAATAAGAGAGGAAACATTCGATTCCAAAGACTTGCTCAACAGCTGGACAAAATCAGGTTGGTTTTGGTTTGGTTTTTCTGCAGCAAGGGGGCAACTCCACCCCTCCACGTTGTGCTTTGGCTGTCAAGGCACCATTACAGCCAAAGACTTTTCTGCAACAGAGACAGGCTGGAGAGAAGAAGGAAATAACTGTGTGTTTTCACATTTAATTTAGGAGGATTACTTTATCTGAAAATCTTTCCCCCCATAACATGTAAAGTTCCTTGTTTACTGTATATAAGACGTGATCAAAATAATAGTGAAAAGTTAAATTAGAATCTCGTATGTATGGACAAATACATAAATTTATATGTCCGACTATTGTGGTCTCATCTAATTTGAAGCTTTTCATCTAATTTCGGTTTGAGTCTGTTTCCTTTCACAATCCATGGCAGTGAGTTAGTTTTTTTGTTGCTCAAAAAAAGCAGTTTTTTTTTTCCAAACCAGACCACTGCTTGTCATATCCACTTAACAAATGATTCAGAGCATCCCAATCTTCGTTCTTCTAAAAACTGCATATTTAATTACAGCCTGTGAAAGCACTGTCTGGAGAAGTCAAATGGCAGCAATGAGTATGAACTATCCCGGAGGTAAAATGAACAATCTTACTTTCTAAACAGATCCAACAGTTTCTCATTCATTTCTGAAGCAATTTTGTTGTAGTTTTCTACAGCACATGCTAAAATCATTACGAAATCCCTGTATCTGAATATCTTGAGCCACAGAACTCAGAACAAGGTCTATTCAGGCTGCAACCCATATCAAAACTCCCAAAGACTAACAGGGCAGCGTTGGGACTCCTTACACTCCCTTCACGCAGGTGCTTTGAACTGTGAAAACCATTCCAGAGGCATTTTTATTCAGAACAGCTGAAGAGAATTATATATGTTGCATATATTATGTCATGTTATATTAAAGGAGAAAATAAAAGTTTGGTTGATCAAAATCACCAATCTGAGTTAGCTTGCCTGAGAGCAGCCTCAAATGGAGATCTGCTTAAGAAAATGAGGCCATCCAGATACTACTATTTTGTTCCTCTCTTTAGTCCATGTCAGGTTATTCTGACTACTAAAACAGAGAATAACATTTGCCCCATACACTGAATGGAGATAAGAGGTCTGAAATCCTCTTTTCATTAGCCTTGTTAACTGTTTCAAATTATTGCTCTTTTACAGCTGTTCTATAAGCAATTCATTGGGGACCTGCTATCTCATATATATATCTAATATTGGTTAAAAAAACACAGAAAAAACACATGTGAAAAAATCTGCGTGGTGACTGACAAATACAAGACTGTTTTGAGCAGCACCCAAAGCACAGGGACTTCAGTGGAAGAGAGAAGGGAACCAAATTTAACAAATTAACCAATTAGTTAACCGATTTTGTTAGGAAACTACTAACTTTGCATCACAGATGTGCAGTTGCTTCAGGGTTCAGTCCAACCAATGGCTGAATTTCCCCAGTTGCCCTTGCTGAGACAGTCACTGAAGGCAGGCCACGTCTCTCAGAATCGGATCTCCAGAAGACAAAAGCTGAGATTTACTAATGTACATGTAACAAATATTTAACCAAGACTGTAGTAACTATGTCATGAAGCTACTGCGAAGCAGTTGTTCTTTGGATTACACAGAAAATATGTTTATCTGCATAATTTGAAATGTGGATGCTTACCTATGATTTCTGAATTACTCTGAAATTTCCAGGTTTCAGAAAAATATAGTTCTGTATTTAAACTGCTTCCATTGCCTTTATTTATGGTCTTAATTTATTAAAAGAAACCCAAGAGGTTTCCATTCAATTTTATTGAATATTAGCCTTAAAAATTAATTATCTAGATGTTAACAATAACATTTACACAGTGTGTTTGGAAAAGCATTTTGCTGCCCCAGAGTACATATTTTTCAGTTAGCAAAAGAGCTCTGGTATGTCAAGAGTAACTCATGAGGAAGTATCAGTCCATCATTTCAAACCAATTTCACAGTTGCAGGAAAGGTGAACAAAGTTTCCATAGGTGAACATATGAGGAAAATTTATCTTTGTTCTTACCCTGAACTCCATTGTGTCAGACAGCTATATTTCAGGAATCTTTTTTATATTGTTTTTTTTTAAAGACCAACACAAATGTAAATGTTCCAATTTATAGTGGCAAAATTAGGTGACAGATTCATTCCTCTTCCCAGTGAGCTTGAATTTTTTCTTTGGGGCATTGGAGACAGGGAACATTTTGTTTTTCTTTTGAAATGTAGGTCCTTCTGCCGCGGCCCCGTGGGTTCAGGTTGCAGAGGAGACACAGGGCAGGCACGGGAGGGCAGCTGCCCTTGCCCTCACCGGCCCCTGCTCCCACAGAGGCGGAGAGGTGTTAGCAGGCACCTAGTTAATTCCCCACAGACCACTCCAGAAGATAGTCTTTCTACTGTGTTAGACATCAGATACATATCTGTGCTCATTTACAACTGGAAAAAATATGAGAGTTCAAGTCTTTTTTTATATCCCCAAATAAATAAACAAAACAGTTCAGACAATACAATAGAACCAGAATTTTCAAATGAGCTTTTTGATGAAGTCTGCATAGATTTCCAGTGCACATGATCAGAAAACTAAGTCAAATAATTCAGCATTGCTGTTAAAAATCTCCTTGAAAAAAAAAGAAAGAAAAAAAAAGAGAAAAAAAGGAAATATGATCTTAGGGCAGAAAAGACATTTTGTATACTAGGAGCTGGCAAAACGTGGGGCAGCAGTGAAGAAAGTGTTAAGAGAAGTGAAAATAAAAAACTGCCATTAGGAAGGTGGCTTTGGAGGAGTTTACATATAAATAAGACAAAACTTTTCTTAAAAACAAATAAGCAAGCAAACCAGCTCACCCAGCTGTCTGATCAGCAAAGAAATCAGAACTGTCAGCTTTCATCTGCCTCATATAATAAACCTAAACTCAAAGAAATAGTTAAGTTTAGATTCAAGCCACACAAAGCTAATTTTTACTGGCCACAGCTTTCCTAACTAGGTGTTTTGGACTCTGAGGAACATGAGATTTTCTAGGTTGAGAAGTGTTTTAGTATTACTACTGTGTCAACTTTGAATTATGCACAGATTTTTAAATATGGAACTTTTCCTCTACTTATGATGACAGACACATTCACATCATATAAAATTGGGAATGGGTAGAACTAAACAAAGCCAGTGAGTTCTGAATTGATCACCTAAAACATCTGCTGTATTGCTTAGGAATTGCAGCACATATGGTATATAGGAGCATCCAATATTTGGAGGCACACTACCTATGCAGAACATCCATAAAAAGTCAGAAACACCCATTTTGGCCATTTCAGTCTTAACTCTGAATGTTCTTCTTTTAAATAAAATGCATACAATTATTTTGAGGTTGCTTTTTCTGTTTTATCACGTAATTTGATTGCAGTCAACTTAGCTCCTGCCCTAAATCGCTCCTATGTGTCTGTACAGCACCAAGAATACTAATGGTGTTCAGAAAGACAACACAAACATAATGGAAAAGAGAAAGAAAAGTTATCATCTAAATGTGATCCTTCCTATCTCAGCCAATCTACTCCTTGCACTTATTCTGAATCTAACTGCTATTGTGGTACAATAATCACACAGCAATCTTCACACAATATCTATTAACAACGAATCATCAATATGCATTTCTAAATAGGATTTTACTCTGATGCAACAATCCTGCTATATAAAGCTCCAGTATTGCCAAGAGCTAGGATGTGACATTTTCAAGAACAGCTGACCTAGGAGTGAATTAGGCACCTAAATGCCTTTTAAGCACTAACAGTGTTGAGAATCTGGTCCTAAGCATCAAAATCTCACTAATAAAAAGGTCACGCTGGAGATTCTGAATTTGTATTTAAAAATAGTAAGACAAAATATCTCAAATGATCAAATAAAAGTATTTTTTAAATCCTACTGCCCAATTATTGGCTTTGAACTCCCACAAATTTAAACTATTTTGTAATTTTGGCTTTGATTTGGGGGAGATAAGAAATGCTGGACTGTCATATCTGCTCAGACTACATCCCAACAGAAAAGAGAGCTACTGTGCAAAATAGAGAAAATACCAAATGGGGTATTGAAGCCACAGAGTCATAGAAGCCATTAGGTTGAAAAGAAATTCTTCAAAAGGGAACTAGTCTAGGGAACAGTACAGGTTCAGAAAAGACTGCAGAGATCAGCTAAAATAGTTGTAATTTCTCTTGGCCAGTTTCCTTTAACCAGTTCAAGCTCAGAGGTAAGGGTGAACCATGAATCAACACTTGCAGAATCTCTCTGGTAAACTTATTATTTGTTGCACTCTCTGTTGCAGAACCTGAGACAAAGGCTTTCCCCTTAAAGATAAACTCTAACAAAAGTGCCTGTACTTTCTCACTGCCTTGAACTTAATCCACGGGTAATAATCAGTATCAAGTTGTGTAATTCCCAAGGTCCCTCCAAAACTTCTTGAATTACTCCCTACAGGAGATTACAAATAAACCCAGCACTAATTTGCCCTTTCTCATCAGACAAACTAGAAAGATACTACTCAACCATTTCAAACACTGTCTTTCAGAAAAAAAAAGTCATTCTGGGATGGCTAAGAGGTGAATCGGGTACCAGCTTTGATAATTCCAGCTCACATGAACAGAAGGCAGCATGGAACCCAAATTACAACAAACAAAACCATGTATCATTTAAAATAAGTTCAGCGCCCAACCAGTATTGTCCAGTTTGACAGGATCATTATTTCTGACACTGGAATGCCAAAATATGATATTTAATGAAACCACATCATGTACTTAATAATAGCCAGCTGTATAACTCTGAAAATGAAAAGCTTATATTCTTTCTTTGTGACCTGAGGTCATCATGAACCCGAAGAGGGCAACACTCACAGCTCACGTTATCTGTGCCACAAACTTTTTTCTTCTAAACCAAAAAGGCCCCAAGTTTTGTAAGAGAAAAAAAAATAAAATAAAATAATCAGAGCTTTGTAAAGAGCAGATCACAAAAGCAAAAACATCCCCAAGAGTATATATAATTCTGTGAGGGCTCCCTCTTTTGGCAACAAAAAAAAAAGCTTCACAGATCATCACTGTAAAGCTTCTCATGAGGGATTCTTTGCTTTCAGGACTACAAACCTCAACATCAATTACACAGACCAACCTTGCTGTATTTTATCTTTTAGAGAAGACCTCATCTGCATAAAAGTCTTCATCTACCAATACAGAGGAGGCTGCTGCTCTTGCATTTTGGTGTCATTTATGCTGTCCTTTGATTCTGCAGAGACCTTGGAGCAAGATCTGGCTGGGAGCTCAGCATTATAGGGCTGGCCAGAAGGAGCCAGAAACAGGGGAAATTTGGTATTGGCTGGGATAAAAATCACAGGATTAGTCAAGAAAATAGGTCACAGAGGACAGGCCAAAGAACAAGTGTGAAGAATGGCTTTTTACTGATTAGTCCCTTCCTGGGAAGCATGCCAGAAAGTACAGAGGGTCCCCAAGAAATTTCCTTTTAATACTCAGGCCAAGTTAAACTGTGGAGTTTTTCCATGGAATTTCAGGGTTAGAGCTAAGCTGTCAAATGGAAAAACATTTAGAATCTTTTTAGCACTATTGGGATTGCTGATATAAAAGCTTTTACCTGGACATAGGGTTTCTAAAAGACGCTGTTCGCTTGGGAAGGGGCACTGCCCTGAACATGGGTTGCAGTAGAAAACTTGCTACACCTGATTTCCCAGTTAACTGGGGGCTGGGATTTCCAAGGGAAACCTGTTCACCTGAGTTGTTACTACATTTCTCAGTAAAATGGAGTTTGGGGTCAATATGCCAAGCCTACAAGCACTTTAAGGCAAGTTCTTTAGTATTTACCTGTACCAAAAACCTAGACCCATTAATATTAATTTGCCCTTGGATAGGAAAGAGTGAAAGGCTTTGGTTAACTTCTTCCTTTCACTTCCCTGTAATTTACATCAGCTGATATTGTGAAACTCTGATTCTATACCATGGGAGCTTTTTAGCAGTTTTTGTTAAGGGTTATTGAAATTTAAAAGTTCATTATGTTACAATTCTCTCATCTAGGCCTCAAAGGCTTTTGCATTACTGTTGTCCTGTGGGAAAACTAAGCAGGGGGGTACTGGTTAAGTGAACTTAAGGAGAGGTCCTTATAAACATTATAGGTATTCTGGGGTCTTTCAATTTAAATATGCTGTCTGCAAAAGGCAGATTATTCTGGATTTATATACATAAAGAGAATATCATGCTAACTTTTTATTAAAAATTAAAATCTTTTGAGTCACAACAGAAATCAATATACTACAATTTGAGTGAAGTAAAATGATGATCCTGTGGTTAAGTAATTGAAAAGGGAATTGAATAATCTGTCATTCTCCCTGCTCTGGGCAAGTTAGCTCTGGATGTCTTAAACACTGCATTGCAGACTCCTAAAAGAGTTAGACATCATGTTTTCAAAAGCAATTCCAGCAAGTAAGACAACATTTCAGTACATACCTAAACACAAGTCTGATTTTTCCATTTTGCACATCCTGGAAGTCTGGCCTTTTTTAACATCTCAGCCTGAGAGATGAGATGGTTCAAACAGCTGACCTTAACAGCATGTACAGTAAGAATTAAAGGCACGTCCACCTGATCAGACACTGTCTAGCATTGCCTACCTATAAGCTCGCAGGTGAGAACGGACTGTCATTGTAAAATCATTCAGAAAGGTGAGCATGGGAAGTAGCTGCTAACAGATCTATAAAATGTGCAGAACAACATTTGAACTGAGTCCCTCTTGCTTAGAGCAATGCTAGATCTGTCTGTAACTGACTTTGTAAAAACATCCTAAGAAGTCTGAAACCTTAACTCACCTTTGAAAATGAGAGTAAACTTCCTAAAGTACTTACATATTGCTCTGCATAGTATTGTGGAGATCAAGTTCTAAATTCAAGAGCTCTTCTGAAAACTGAACCTCTTGGCTCAGCAGAAAGGGCATTATACTTCCTTTCTTTAGTTCTTTTCCTCTGTTGCCAGCATAAGTTTATTCTATCTGGGATAACATCTTGCAGTATTGAGACTTTAAGTTTATTGTGCTCAGATCGTTGTTTCCTGTGTGTGTATACCTAATTACATACATCACTGCTTATTTATACCATGGATAACCACTATTTTTTAAAGAATAAGGCAACACAATTGGGACAAGATGGGTGATGAAAACAGGCAAATCATGATGCAATTCCATATGAAAATGTAACTGTGTAAACAATATAGGCAAAATCTCTTCAAGCTTCAGTATAGGTCCAAATAAACTCCAGAATCAGGGATGATGCTTCTTTTCATGCCATGCCATCAGCTTCTTTCTCACATCCAACTGCAGCAGCTTAGGGAGAAAAGTATTTGCCTTCATTTTGAATTTGCCTGCATTTTGTCACAACCTTAATTGCAATGAATTGCTGAGTTTTGTATCTTTATAAAAAGCAGTATTCAAGCTTCCAGCAGACATGCAGATTAGCCTTATGCTAAAGCACCTCATCTCTATTTATCCCAGGATAATTAGTCACGTAAATTAGAAGTCATTACCAAAGGCTACAAAACCCTTTAGCAAAGGCTTCTTGACAGGCTAAACATGTTTAAAGTACTTTTAAAGTCTGAGGGTGGGAAGAGAGGGG
>JANZLQ010000095.1:8804322-8823405 GCA_026212715.1 Elanus axillaris | reverse complement strand
GGGTGGGAAGAGAGGGGTGAGGGGTGGGGGTGGTGGTGGGGGAGAAATATCATCACAGTAAGAAGTGAATTCTGACATAGAAAATGAGGCTGCGTTGATCTGTATTCATTCCCCAAGAAAGACTTACAACATTGTATGCTGCCACGGTGATATATAACAGAGGACATTTAAAATGCCAAGCCATAAAAGTGTATTTTCTTCATTACATTTTCGTTGAATGCTTTGATCTTCCCATTTTACATTATAAGTTTGATTCATCATTACTTCCAGTAAGAAACTACCACATTTGATTGTGCAAAGAAGAATTCTTATGTAATTGCAATTTGTAAGCACAGGATTTAGTGTATTGTTGCCTGAAAAATGGAACTGTCTAAATTATTTTCCCTGAAACTAACATCCTCAACAAATAAAAGCAACATACGATAGCTGGGCATAATTAAAGAAAGATGACACCTACTGTTACATGAATAAAGAAAATGTGTTGATGACAAGAAAGGGAAAAAATGTGATTTCCCTGCAGTTTTGGTGAAACACAAAAGCATCACATTTTAGTTCTTTAACACATTTGTTCAATGAATTGGAAAAAAAGCAATCTTATCCTCCAAACCAGCCTGTAATGTACAGTTATTTCCCTGCAATCAGAGCAATGCATGTCAGACATTTTGGATTTACTGTGCATGCACAGCAACGCTGCCTGAGTGTCCGGACACCCAACAGTCTTTTCTGAGCAATGGCACAGAAATGAGAAAACAACCATGAAAATCTGGGCATGTAGAAAACCTCCCTTAAAGGTTTCTATGTACAGGTTCACTTTCAACAGCCATTTTGATCGTTTAAGGTGTCTATACATAAGTTATACAGTCAGTTTTCAAGCAACTTTCTGCTTCTTCAAACCTGCGCTTCTTGTCTTCCCGCTTTTTTACTCCTCATTCTTGCTCCCTCACATAAGCTTATCTATTCCATTCCCCAATATTAGACAACTCATAGAAAACCACTGTTAACAAAACATGTAATATTCTGTTATCATTTGGCATTTTACTATCCAAAGCTTAGAGTATTTGTCTTTTTTTCCTTTGTTTTCAGCACTGTCTTGTTTCACCCCTCCCCACAGCATTCACATATTCATTACAGATGCATTGATAAACTAGTTTTCAACTCCATGGGGTGTGAATAGGGTTATGGAAATCACCTATCTATAGCAATACTTCATAACAAATACGCAGTGATAGCTCTGAGAGATGTGTTATTCCCCATTCTCAACAGCATAAGAACAGTATAATTTATAACCTGTTGGAGGAAATGCTACACTACACATTAGCAAGTTTCCCAGCCCATTCTGAGATCCATTCTGCTCCAGCTACATTCTAGTTGATATGTACTCAGGAAAGTTTTAAACTAGACTGGATACTTATACCCCAGTTGGCAGTGCAGCTTTGAATGCAGAGAAGGTATATTCAGAGAATAATGTGTAATTTACTTATAGAGAAATATACCTAGACTATGACTAGCTATTACAGAAGGACTATCTAGTACTATCTACTATAATTAACTATTACTTGTAAGCAAATATGTATCACAGTGATGAGAAAAACTATAAATCTCTGGAAAAAAATCTAATTATGTATCTTCAGTGCTTACAAATGTCTGGTCTCAAGTATTATGTCTCAAAATAGAGGTCATTACTCCAAATGGGACCATAGTAGTTATGACTGGGATTGCAAGACAAAAAAAAAAAAATTGTTAGACTGGAATTCGAGGGCATACTGCAGCAACAATGGGGTCTAGCAGCCGTATGAGGAATGCAGCCAAAACCAGCTAAGGAGCCACTGGCCTTTTCTTGAGATATAAGAAACACCCTACATGAGTCACCTTCTGAGCCACCTGCAAACTGCATACCAACAAACCCCCAAAATAGCAAAATCATGGGGGGTGGGGTTGGCCTATGCATATCTCTCTTGTGGATCAGGATCTCCAGTTAGCAATAATAAATAAATAATGAAAATAACTTTTTGCAAGAGTAGACTATATTTTTCAAACATCCAGTTACTGAACTGGGTGTTTGTAACCTGTAAACTTTGACACTGGCTACACAAAAATTCCTGAGCTGGAGAAAGATCTTACTAATTAATGTGTTAATAACCACCTTGAAGATTAATGCCCATTTTACCAATATTTCACTTAGCACAAGTATAACATCATATTTCACCTTGATTCATTACATGGGCAATTGTTCTCTGCATTGCCAACCATTAGGACAAACACCTGTGTTAGGGCAGAAGAATTCTGCTGTGTACCATACATGAATATCATGTAACATCCAGGAAACTGAGCTATAAAAAGTTATTCCAGTCTCAGTGTGGGTACTGTGCTTGCCAACCAGCACTACTCTCTCGGCCACCACTGATAGCAGCTGTCATAAGTTCCTCAGTAGCCAGTATCATTGCCTGGAGGCAGAAATACCTTTTGACCATTTCTGTATATGGAAAAGGACCAATCAGATTAGAAAACACTTACTGACATTAAGCATCCATTAGATGATCTCCCAAGGTCCCTTCCAACCTCAATGATTCTATGAAATATTCTTTTATGTCAATAAACACAAGCAGATCTGATCAAATATTGATTTCCAGCACTCCACTTCCTGAGGCAGCCTTCTTTCTCTATATAACGTTGTGAGTTAGTTAAGTGATGGGGAGAATGAGGGATGTTTTCCACTACTGTGTCTCTCTTGAAGCCTCAGGGGTTCTCTACAGATTCAAGAGAAACAAAACACGTATGGCTTTGAAGAGAGCTCTTTCTTAGGACTGTCAATACTGCTTTGGGCTTGTGAGGTTTTTCTTGGACTATTCAAAGGAGAAGTTGTGTACCAGGATCTGGATGCCCCCTTCAGCATCTGAAGGATTCCACAAGCCTCTTCCCTAAATCTATGATATTAATAAAAATAAAAGACACAAACAAACAAGACCATCCCAACATCTTAGCTCAGGCAGAATTCTTTTTCCTGAAAAGGAAAAATCTCAATTTCCCTCAAGTAAATTATGGCTATTACTGCTGATACTAACTTCACATGGAAGATGTTCAGATACTACAATGTTAGATAAAAACCGTCAAGTGTTCGGGACAAGTGACAGTCCTTAACCCACACTATTGCAAAATATTTGCCAGGCCTAAGCAGATGGTCTTCATCCAAACAGCACAGGTAGCCACTTGCCTCCTGGGGCACTTCACAAGAGCACTGCAGGGTCAGGTATCTCAGCTATAGCCTGTTCCATGGGTAAATCCTGCCTAATCTCACCTGGTGCTTTCCCCATCCTCTCACCCTCCTACTCTTTCCCTTCTACACATCAGAATGCATTGCAAGGAGACAGCAGGGTGAAATTTCCATCATCTCTAACAATTCCTTAAGGGCAATGGAGTCCTATATGTTTGATTCACTTTGCTAACTGTACAGTATTTTAACCTCATCTGAATTGGTAAGTAAAGAGCATATTCCTGGGGCTGCAGAAGGCAAATTCCTACTCGAAAGGTGTACAGTTTAAAAGGAAGGCTGGGATAAGACAAGATAAATATTCAGAAGAAGGATCAAGTGTAAGCCTTGTATGTAGCTATGACTTTTTTCTCCTTGGAAACGATAGCAGGGAGGAAGCAGAAGAAGACATGGTCATTCCACAATGAACAGTGTAGGACACAAGAAGTAGAGAGGATCTCCTCTGCTTAGCAAGAACAGGACTTGATGTTTTCCTGCTACTTCTACAGTAAGTTTGACTGTGTTGGGGAAGATTCTATTGAATTCCTGAAAAAAAAATCAAATTGTGACCTTCTTCAGTAATAAAGAGAACATTATTTATATATTTTTCAACTTCCCCTAAAAATCCCCCAAAGTGCAAAGAAAGCTGTATTAGTGCAGGGCACAGCACAAGCATTTGGAAGAGTAGGAAAGAAAAAGGAAAACTCTCCCACTGAGCACCTCTTTTTCAGAAGTATCTTTCTATGATCAGGAGTGAGATTTTTTTTTTCCCCCATTGCTTTCCTATATTTTACCCAATTTTTTCTTTGATTTCAGAAAACATTTTCAGTCTGAAATAATTTTTAAGTACTTTTAACTAACAATTTAGTTCTAAAATACAAAGAATTTTAAAACACTGTGATTTTATGAAGTGAAAACCCATTCTAGACCTTAATGGAGCTACTTCTGTGAAATCATAAATCAGCATGGTCAAAAAAAATGAACCATAGTATCTTGCACTGGTGTGGGAGGAACAGTTTCCAGCCTTTTATATAACTTTTAATCTGTGTTAGGCAAGAGGTACTAAGACTGACTTAAAGACACTGGCAGGGTTTGAAGACAAGTATGGTAAAGAAAAACAATTTATTATTACCTAGCAAACAGTGAAACCTCGGGGCCTTTTTTGATATATCTGAGCATCCTCAAACCCAAAATGAAGTCAGCTGAGTACTGCAGCTGTTCTGTACTTCTGAAAGTCAGTTGCCCATTTTTAATGGCGAATGACAAAATACCTTGTTGGGATCTGGTGCAATTTAAAGTATCATGAAGACAAAATACTAACTGCCACTATTTTTCCAGCACCTGCCTCTTCCTGCATGCCTCCTCATTTCTTAGAAAGAGCTTTGGCCCCAAGGGCTTGGGGAAGGCCCTACTGCACAATCAGACATGCTGCGACTGGCCCAGTTGGCAGCTTTGCACTACTGTGGGAACACTCAGCTGCTTTGTCAATGCATTCAGCATTTAAATCCCTCTCCCTGAACCTGTCCAGTGGCAGCAAAACACTTTGCCGTGAGTTTTCAGTTCAACAGTCAGTTCAACAGAGAGCTCACCAGAGACTGTCCATTTGAGAAATACAACAACTTTTTGGTAATTTTTATTTGGTCCTTTTCTTTGGGAAAGAATTATTCTTTCATATATTCTGTCTTTAGTGTTCTCACACATTAAATACCAGTAAATATATTAGTGGTGGTAAGTCCACTAAAATTCCAGGCTTGCAATCTCAATTATGTACTTTAAATACATAATATCATTTGACTGTCTGCTTCCAACTTTGTTAAAACAGTGGTTGATTTTTTGTGGGTGGAGCTGGTTAGGTGATGCTTCATTAAATTCCTAGAAAAAAATATCTTGCAGATTTTTATTATTAGCCTGAATAGAACCCTGATTTAGTGACATAAAATAACAGAAACAATTATTGTTATTTCTTTCTTTTCATTGTAGAACAATATTCCTTCTTCTTTTACAGGACACTTTGGGCTTATTATATCAGATGTAGATGATACCGTGTCTTAAATATCAAATCAATCTATTATTGGTTTTGCCATAAACATCTTGTATAATCTTCAGTAAGCTATTAGCTTCCTATCTACAGAAGTCAACCTCACACTGTGCTCTACCTGTCCTAGATATTATATGGTTTCCTTAATAAATGTAATGACAATAATCAATAGTAGGATATTTTTAAGTATTTTAAAGTAGAGGTGATTCCAAAACACTTACTAGCTTTTTTTTTTTTTTTTTTTTACTAAGAGCCAGGAAACTTTAAAGGAAGTGTTTGAGCAATAGTTGTATTCCTGGCATCTGCTTCTTTTAGAAGAATTTGCAGATTTGTTGGTATTCAAGTGGCATCCATAAAATGATCATATATGAACACATTTTAAAATGCAGAGAAAAAAAGAGAGTACAGAAAGCTGTAGAGTAATTCAATATTTCAAAGACTGCAGTGTATGAACCCAAGACAATAAGGATTCTCTAACAATGGAAGTCTACAGTGTACATAGAGTTTTGATATCAGACTTTATTTTTTAAACAGAGAATGAATTTTATCAATGTTGGTCTAAAGTAACCTTGGGCACTATTAAGATGGCTAAAGGGGGAAGGAGCCTGGATAAAATAATTGCATACAAATCTCCAAGAAGAAATTGCATTTGATCCCAAGTACACACAGAATATATTACCACCAGGCTATTTTAAAAATACTTACTGAAAGAGATTGAACAATAAGAATTTTCTTGGGCATGAAATGGAAGCAAAAGCACCTATTTTTAAAAAACATTTCATAAACTGTCTTTATACTTCTTTAAAGACTGCAGGAGACATTCTCACTTGACATAAATGGTTCTAGATCTGCATCTTCAGAAAATGACTAGCAGCAAGACCCACAAAGTCTCAATGTTTGTATCCCTAGATTGTAAATCATGAGCAATTTCAGAACAGAAACACAAAATGATTAATCCATTCACTGTTTAAACTTGAGTTCAGCTGTACTGTTGTATTGACAGCTTCTAAATTTAGGTAGTCAATTTAGGAGCTTTTATTAGCTGGCTAGTCTCTCTTTTTAGTAGTGTAAATAAAGACTGATCCAGAGGGCAATTCAGAACACACATATGAGGCTCCAACTCTGGGCAACTCTCAGTGCTACACAGTCACCCGAAGGCAATCAGCCTCTTAACTTACATGCCTCAGTGTGACAATTAGGGAAGCCCCTTGAGTGCCAAGATTTTTCAGACTTGTTCAGGATTCAACACTTTTTTTTTCCTGCATCTTTATAGTGTGCACATTATAATACTTCTGGAAAGCTGTGCTGAACAGGTGATAAGATAAATGTGCATCAGGGACTAAAGCTCCTAAGCTTGGGATAAGGGTACCACTTGGACTTCTCACTCAAAAAGATGCTGCCATGCCAGAGCAACTGGCAACTTAAAGTATTATTGAGGCAGCCCAAATCAAGTTTAGCTATATTTCTTGCTCAGAAATAATTTGGTGCACTGATTTTGGATAAGGTTGTGTGTAATTCTTGTAAGATTGTATGTGAGTATTCCATGTTTCATAGGACTGACTGATTTCACAACCTTGGATTTTTAAAAAACAGTCATCTAGTATAAGCTAGTAATCTTGGCTCTCTTTATTATCAATGGAGGGAGAAAATCACTTCTATAGGATGAATCTTTTTACTTCTTTCAGATAAATGTCTTTGGAGAGAATGAATCATCTTTTAGAGCTTCCTTGCATATATCAGCCATTAAAAAAGAGCTCAAGTTGGTGGCTTGAACAAGGTCTGAAATATGGTTTGTCATCAGGTGAAATTAATTTCACCTCTAAGTTTGTAAAAACTGGAAGGCACATGAGGACAGGTACTTCCCTGAAGCATCTGGTTGCTGATGCTTCTTTCTGGATTAGGTATTTTAAACTTAATCTTGGTAGGAAGATTCTCAACACAGTAGTAAAGAAAGGAGGCAGAAACTTTCATTTCTAGTTTAAGTCTCTAGCAAGAGATGCTACAGAATAAAAAAAATCTAAAAATAGGGAAAGGAGTTTTGAAATACTTAAACCACATTACATAAGCAGAAATAACAAGCAAAACAAGCCAGATGAATTTCAAGTGGCACTAAATATAACTGCATAAGTAATACCATTCTAGAAGGATGATTTTCTGAATCAGAAAGCCAGTTAGCATTAATGGACATAACTTCTATGAGAGAGCAAAAGGAAAGGAGGTTAAGGGTTGAACACATTTTGTTCTGTTTATTCTCTGAAAGCCAATTAACTTCAGTTACTTGAGAAGACAAAGCTTGAAGAACACATCTGAGGAAATGTAAGAGAGAGAGAGACTCCTGAAGGAACAGGAAGAACTCTTGATACAAACATTGTCACACATCCAACAGAGCAAATTCTTTGAATTAGCCATGAAAGAAACAAGAGTCCTTCCCAACAGTCTGGAATGGGATTTTTTTGTAATTTCTGATCTTCTCTCTGTGCCTCTGAAGTCATCACCTCCAGCAGCTTGAAATCCACCACTGCTGCCTGTGCCAGATACCTGTATTCATTAGTATGAGTATATAACAATTGCTGAGGCTCTATCTTGTAGCAACCTGCTCAGCACTGAGGTTAGGGGCTCATTTGTGTTGCACTGGATGTACATTCAAGCAGAAAAGTTGAGATGCATAAGCAGGTCTTGCACAACCAATTTGTTTGTGATTTAAAAAAAAAAAAATCCTGAAAAAGATGAAGGGGAAAAAACCAAACTACTGTACTTCGATATAGCTGGGTTAAGAACACTCTTACCAAAAGTTTGGAAGCTCAGTAACTAGGAAAACTTTTGACAAAGATATATGCAGGAAAATCTGTCATGATTCTTTTGCAGCTTTGGGGGAAAAGCATTCAGCCACACAGGAGAACACAACAGAGAGAAGTAAACTCTGATGGAATGAGCTATAACCTTCTAGTCATCAGGTCCATGCATGCTCAACTTCTTACTATATCTGTTCCTCACAGATTGTTCTGCTTTCACAAGAACAAGTACAAAGAGGGGAAAAGAAAATACCTACATCATACTGAACAGTCATAATTGACCCATGAGGGACAAGCACACCACAAAACCAAATAAATATATACACACACACATATATATCCAGCTTCCAGAGACAGATAAAAACCAAACCACTATGAGACTGTAGTAGAATTAGACGTGCCTGATGTTAGTTATACTTGCACGTGTATATAAAAAAAGCCGACATCTGCATGGAAGCAGTGAAGCAGTTCATGTGAGAAATGACAGGCACAATGTTAATTTTTCCCATGTAATTGTTGGGATGGGGAAGCCTCTTTGTAAATGAAACCCCTGCCAGAAATGTCAGGGATGAAGTGAATTTGTTGTTTTGAACAAGAGTTTCAAAGAATTACTAGTAAAACCATTCCCTCATTTTCACCCAAAAGTTCTCTAACTCCATCATGCAGTTTCAGTGCAGGAACTGATATTAATTTCTGTCAGGTCATTACACTAAGAAGAAGTACTAAAGAAAGTAAGTTAGGAGATACTAGATATCACTAAAATAAAAATGGTAGAACAAAAGTAATTGTAATTGGTGTAGCTAGAGACATAGGTTGATAAATACCTGAAGGGAAACCCTACAAATTGATGGTTTCTGCTCTGCTAAAGTCAGTAGGGTTTCAACATCACTAGGCTATCTACAGTCTCTCAAACAGTATTTTGAAAGAGAACTTTCTCTTTATAGACATGTTTTGAAAATGGCAAGTCTGTCAAGTCACAGTATATGGGATCCTTCTCACTTACCTTTAAAGGATACGCATCAAAGCTAAACTGGTAGACTAAGATCTTTTAAAATAAGAGAAACAGACACCTCCAGAGGACAGTCAGTCTTATCTATTGTAAACACCAAGCTCAGGATATTGCCCTGTAGATGTGGGGTTTTTTTCTCCATTACTGAAGAAATCAAGACAATGAGCTTGAATTACTTAACTCAAATTGATAAAGTTAGGTTAGATGAATTCTTCCCAATAAGACAACATATTATCATGTTCTCCTTAAGTCACAGGTATGCTTCAGAAATAAAGAGCAGACTTGGCTGAGGAAGAGAATGGAGAATTGGAACCCTATAGCGCTAGACAGAGTGTCAACAAAGTTGGCAATAGCTGAAAGGTATGAAATCAGCTCTCCATCTCACTGCTGCCTGTGCAGTTCTCTATTCTCTGTAGTGCTGCTTCTCTTTCTCCCTAATCTGGTTGATTTGGGATTAAAATATGAAAGCAACTAGCAGAGAGTTTTATTAAACAGCTGCTGTAGAGGATGGCTTTGAGCTACCTCCTGTTACTTTGAAAGATATGATGCCAATAAATCTAGCACTGAGTAATGGTAACAACAAGCTCAGTGTTAGTACTGGTCTTGCCCTCTTTGCTTGTCCTGTGAGAAAGATGAATGACTGTCATGCCTCACATGAGAATCATAAATAGCCTGGTATCAGAAAATGAATTTAGTACTTATGGGGCACCAGTGCCAGTGAAAGCATTTGTTCAGAGCCTGCCAGTGAGCTCTGGCTTGCTTGTGAAAACCACTGAGTTTTCTTTTCTCACATCAGTCCTTTTAGTAAAGAGGCCTTTAGAGTTTATGTCCACATCAGTGTGAACACTGTGATGGAAGCAGTGTCTGGTTTTAGTTGGAGAGAAGGTTACCATGTTTCTGTAAATTATTTTCTGAGCCTGTGGCTGTAGCAGTGAAAAAAACCAACAACCTAATAACAAAAAAATCTCTATTTATTCTGCTTCTATGAAATTGGAGATCGGAGATTTCATAGAAATAGTAGATAGAACTGAAAAGCTGTACAGCACTAAAACTAGGAAAGGAAACGGGATTTCTCTAAATGGTCTGAGCCAAGATTATCAATCTAGATAGGGCAACATTCCTTAATGAGGGACTTGTAGGCACAATAAAATAAATATGGGTGGCAACTTGCAGCCTCAGTTATCTGGATGCAACTGTATTGTAGAGAATAATTTTGGCCTCAAAATATCTCTCCAGGTAAATATTCAATGCCAGTGATATTGGAAGACTTATTTACATTAAAAATGTTCATATCCATCTGCATTCAGCAAACTAAAATAGGCAATGCCAGCCTGTTAAACTGGTTCCAGCTACTGTCTATAAAAGTATAAATGGTCATATTTGAATATCTTTGTCAATTTTTTTTTTTTTAGTTCTCCAAGAAGTACATTCTATGACCATCAAATTAAAACAAAAGCTAACAAGCTTTTGAAAATGCTGACCTGGACTATAGGCCTGAATGTTTATTAAATGATCTGGACATTTATTAAGCAAGATTTCATTTTCTTAGCTCAGTTGGTGATAGTTTAAACTTTAGTCCTAATTCCTACAAATATCTAGCATTCAAAATGACTTGAAAGTACTGAGAGATCAAATCTCATTATACCTGTCTGAAAGGAAACAAAAAACACTCAAAAAGGACAAATACTAATTGTTGAAGCATCTAACAGTATGGACAGCCAACATACATTGTCCTTAAAAATCCAGCAAAAGTGAAACAGAATTTCTGAAATAAATTTGTCTGGTGCTATAACCCAGAATGGCTAGGCCATTACTGCACATTGCCCACCCTACCACAACACTGTCAGTATGTCTTGGTTTCGTCCAGCTGGGAATGTCATGTGGAGAGACTTCCATAGTAGAATCAGGAGTCCCTGGTATGGTGATTTTCTGCTATTAAGGGAATAGAAATAACACTTGGTTGCTAAACTCCTGACTCCAGAGGTCCTACAAATTTGAGCCAAGTCCTCCAAAAGTGAATGGTTAGTAACATAGATAAATGTTGGGTTTCTACTCCATAACCTAGAGCATCTCTAGGCCTGATTTTACTATGAAAAAACACAGCCCATACTCAGACTATATTCTAGCTACCCTAAGTTAAACTGTGCTGAAAATTTCTGGGCTTCTTAGAGTCTATGGACAGATTATCCAATCAGACAGCATTTAGAGCCAAATTTTCTGCTGGCTTAACACCATTAGTGTTGGTGGAGTTGTGCCAGCAGAGAATTTGGCCCTTGAACTTGGAGACAGTTTTCTGAAAACCTGTCCATTTCTAAGCAACCACAGAATGCGCTGCTGAGGGCATAGAGACTAAAGCAAATAAGAAGCAATTTTTTTTTTTAAATCCATGAGTACTTTTGGTCTGTCACCAAAAAATAAATAGCGCCTTCAGCTTTCCACCATCTGCAGTACCTGTAATTGCACAGTCTGGACTCCAAAGGGGCCTGCAGGCTGAAACTGGTTTTACTTTAGGTTTTTAGATCTTACAAAACCTCCGTCTCATGCGATGTAATGGCAGTTTTGTAAGACCTTTTCAAGGTTTAACTGTCTCACAGTATATGTACAATTCATTCCACTCACTTGAATCCCAACACTGTCTCTAATATGTTCTACCTATCTTTTTTATACCATTTGTTGGTGATCAGCAAAGATTTTTCCACTGTATTCTTTTCCCTTACTGTTCCCTTTTTCACTTGCTGCCAATAATTGTAAGTTGTGCAGGACACAAAAAAGCGGATATTAAATAGACTGTATATTATTAAAGATACTGTCATAAGCTTCAGTCCTGAACCAGCAGTCTGACTAATACATATTTGCCTTCCTTTGGCACATAAACATAGTCATTATTCCCGACAGAAAAAAAAGGGGGGGGGGGGAGAATTGTAGCTATTTAGTAATAATTTAAGGTTTTCATTTGTTTCTTTGCAATGCAATAATGTACATGCATCTGTGTAATTGTTTTCATATGCATTCTAGTTGAAATGCACCCTACTACTTCTTAGATTCATGACAATGAAACATTTATACCCTATATTCTGGGATTAATTTATATTGATTGTTTCATATTATATTATTAATATTAACAAGCCACTCCTCCCCTTTAATTGTCCTTTTCTTTTCATAATAATAGCTGTTGTGAAAGATTCCAATTTGCTGGAAATTCTGCACAAAATTTTTTGTCTTATCACAGTCCAAGGATGTTGGGCCAACTCTTCAGGTGTTATACCATTAGCTGATTTATACCAGCTGAAGGTCTCATATCTCATTTCAAACTGTGTTTCACTTCAGCTCTCGGGCTTTTGGGATAATTCATCAACTTGATCACTTCCATTTGTGGATTTGTGATATTCTTTCTTTTCCCCTTGTTTGCTGAAGATAGGTCTATATATAACCTATCCTGGAAGTTTAATTCTGTAAAGATCTCTGATCTGATGCACAGTAAAGGCATCCTCTTTATTGGCGTCATGCTGTATTTGCTGCTTACTGCTTTTTTTTTTTTTAAATGTTTGCCGATCACTGTTGAATGCAATTCTGACTGGAATCAAATGAATTGGATTGGGATTGAATTGCTGTGATCGAATGTTGTTTCACAGCTCAGCTCTGTTTTCTACAAAATGTGAAAAAGAGAAGACCCCCTGGTGAAGTTCTACTGGAACAGCAGGATTAAACTAAACCAAATTGGGCACAAGCTCTAACTGCTGAGCTTTGGAGTCCAGAGATACTCTTAGATAAAATATCTCTAATCAACATAATACAACATCAGTTGAGGAAAGATCTCGTGTCATGTTCCAAAGGTGAGAGATCAGAGTATTCTGAATTTGTATATAGATAATACAGTGGCTCTGATATTGGTTTCATTTCTGTCTGATCCTGGAAATGGAATTCACTTCTTAGGCATACAAAGCACCGGATAATACCATCATAGTAGTTTGCTTCTAGGTAGTAGATATCCTCAAATGATCTGAAAATATATTACATATAGTGAACTGCACAGCAGTTCTGTAAAGCATAGATATGAGTTGATTATCAGACAGGAATAGTACTCCAAATGTTATAAATATTTCTTTACCTGCTGCATTAAGTTCTGGTCACTGTATCTCAGAAAGTGTTAACTGTTTGAAACAGATGAAATGAGTGTTGTGGACATACAGCTCTATATCAAGAGAGTATGTATCAAAGACATGGGCCTCCTAATTTAGAGGTGGGGAAAAGGACACAGCCAGTAAGTAATGGTATGAAAGAATGAAGCTTACTGCCATTTACCACTATTAAATGGTGGGGGACAAGGATAGTTCAATGAAACAGAAAGGCTGAACATTTAAAACATTATATGAATAATTCTTACAATATGCATAGCTAACCTCTGAAACATACTAGCACAACTCAGTAAAGGAAAACTTAGATTTAAGAATTACTTGATTTCTGTACATCTAATGAGAATATTCAGGCTTACTTTTGGGTGGAAAGAAGTAGAGGAATTAGCTCTTACACTTCAAGTAAGACTTTAACCATTTTCTGATATTTTTAGGAAGAAACTTGGCTATAGTTATGTTATTCTGTAACTGCCCACTATGGCAACCCTCAATGATATGTTTGTTACAGGTCATTACTGGTTACAGAACAAAGTGAACCTTTGATGTGATTTGGTGTGGTTTCTGTTTTACATATGGTTGGAGTGAGGTAAGAGTAATATACCTAAGATGACAGAGAAAATTAGTTACACAACTGGGAGCAGCTCCCAGCAGACTGTCTCTTGGGTCCAATAGCAAAGAAGTTGACACTAGGTACTCCTCATTTCTGTAAACATAGGAGCAAAGAGCTCTTTGACAGAGAAAAAAAGGCACATTACCTTTGGAAGGATGAGGCATTTGTTATCTGAATACACATATATTCTCTTAATTTATCATACTTGTTAGAGCTCATGATTAGATACAGGATACTGAAGTAAATATTGATACAAGTTAGTATTGTAATGGTTTTGCAGACAAAGCTGTGCTGGAGATGGTTTAGGCTTGTTCCCTAAAACAAGCTTTTAAACTCACATCTGGTTCTTGCACTGGCTACTGAAAGGTGCCTCCTGCAACCTCTGCACCTGCTGTTGCTGCTCTCTGTCCTGGGAAATAAATTGCCTTGCCCGTCTGGTGACTCCACCTACTCCTTGCTTCTTGGCCTGACCTCTAAAACATCTTCCCTCAACTCCATGTGAACAGAGAGAAAGAGGACAGTCATATTAGCTTCTTGCCCCAGGCTCCACTCCTAGCCTTGCCAAGGCCTCTAAAGTAATTCCCTGATGCTACTCAGTCTCTAAATCTATAAATGAAGAAGCAAATAATACCAATTTCTTTTTAAATGTGTAGGATTTCAGACATGTTAGCAAATATTAATTTTCTAGAATACCAGCTAATACCCCTTCTGATTTCTATTGCATGTTCACGCGCTGGTAACCAGCCACAAAATAATTAGCAACTTGATCTTCTGCCCAGGGTGAATAGAGATTCAGATCACATCCATGTTATCTAGATACCATTGGTTTCTCAAGTTACAGAAGCTTCTGCCAAGAAGTAATGAAAGAAGAAATACATAGAGATACACCACAAATGAATTTTCTATTTGAAATGTGTTAAGCCTAAATCAGGACACATTTCACTCATCTCAGACATTTCAGGATATTAGAAGAGTCACTGGTGTACTTTACCACCTTCATATCGCCTCCAGTACTGTCAGCAATCCTCCCCAAATCTAAAGCATCTGCTTTCATTTCTGATCAACATCAGGAAGGAATGCATCCCCCATGAATAGCTGAATTTGGCTTGAACACAAACTTCATTATCAGCGTCATACCATATCATTCACTTGGTAAATTTTATTCTGCCTTAGTACTGCTGAGGTCACTGTTAGGGGTTCAGGCAAGAGTGAAACCTGGATGAAACTCCAAGGCATCAAGTGCAGACTAGTGAGATGTTAAAGTAAGATGTTAAGTAAATTTTTATTTTAACAGAGGGATGGACAAAATGAATTCTTAAACATTCAAAAAATTATAATTCTCTGTCATGGCTTTCATTATCCAAAGGCTACTGGTATCTTGGATATAGTTTCCGAGAAAGAAAGTAAACTTTTTTTCTAAGCATTGCTCTGTGTATGTATCAAAATTTACTTTGTTTTTACCATGTTTATGCAAAACCCTATTTTTTTTAATTGTGACCACTAAAACCTGTGTTTATATAAGCAATCCAATCTCTGTGTCGAAATCCGCTGCATATCTGTTTGATCTGAAGACAAACTGATGTTTTCAATCTACTGAAAGTACATCTGTGGCGTTAATATTCAGTCCATTTGAACAAAGCTTCACAAAATAATTTGAGTAGTTACTGAAAAATACTGCAGAAGGTACTTTTGAGTTTCAGTGCCTGATGCATACTCTTTCTCAGATGTATTAAAAGATACATGCTATCTACACCTTCCATATGGATAGATTACAAAAGGACTTTAGACCGTAAGATGCAAAGAACACACTACTCTTACTAGTGGGCTGAAATATCTCATCCATGTGTACAGTTCACGTAAAGCCAAACTGAGGCTGACGTGGAGAGCCTTAAACTTTCATTGCCAGTTCTGTACCTGACTTGATACAAAGTCTCTAGCCTCTGAAAGACTGTCAAGTGTTTATTTTTCTTAGCTTGGCATTCATGCATGCATATATATGCATAAGCATTCACTCTCTTACCCATCCTTCAATTTTTTGTATACACTGAGAAGACTCAAAAAAGCAAAATATGCTGATAGAACTTCATTTAGTTTGCTTCTAGAATGGTTTTAGTCATCAGGGTGTAGGCTGCTGTTTACACTAGATGACTGTCCCCTAGGTAAAGAGCTACCTGAAGGAATGGAGCTTTGGGGAGAACTGCTTTTCCTCTGTGAATTCAGATTCTGCTTATGAATTCCCAGCTCCCAACCTTCACAGCTCATAGACCGTTGAAAGGGAGAAGAAAAAATACAATCAGAAGATAAAGTATGCATCAGTATAAAAGCTGAACAGGAAAGCACAGGGACCTTTTTGTTAACCTTGTGCTTTTCTAGCAGCTTCCTCATAGCCCTGGGGCTCTTCATGGCCAAGCATGTTTAGGGTCAGCTCAGCCTAGGTCTTCACATTAAAGCAGGAGTCAGGTGTTAGTAAATACAGGTGCAGCTCAGTGAAATACCAACAGAAACACCAGTGCTGCCCGTTTGTTCACTTTCACTGTAACATTTATCATTCTCTTTTTTCTATTTTTTGTTTTATGCTCTGACTATTCCTAGCTCCTACAGCAACTCACAGAGCCCTGAGGAGGCCTTCAAGAAGCCCTGCCCCATGGTGGAGACTGGACCAGGTACCGGCATGACTTAAGGTGGAAGCCTATTAGGATCAGGGATCCACTCCAAAAACTCTGCCCTGAGTATTTGCCACTGGGCAGTGTTGGAGCAAGAAGCTGGAATGCACAGACCTGTGGTCTCCCCCAGAATGGATGTTATTTCATTATTTACTGAACTTATTTTTAAATCCTGATATTTGCCCAGACACATGGAAGTACAAGTACCAGGCTAAAAGCTTCTCACAGAATCTGGGAGCTCATCATGCAGTCTTCATGCACAGCCCTGTATAAATAATCCTAATAACATTACCATTAATATATGTGTTAAGGAAGAGATAGTTACACATATAGAAAAATTGAGGGAAGCTAGGTATCCATTCATCCATGCCCCACCTAATAATGCCATGCACCTGTCTGTTGCTCAAGTTTGTGTTATATACATGGTGACATCAGCATTAGAGACCCAAGGGAGCATTACTGATGCCCACATAAGTAATTTTTTTTAAAGAGAAATTAAGCCTTTAAATAATGATATCAAACTGCTCTTATTTAGTCACATCTGTAAGGTTTTACTCATGCATTGCTTAGTATTAACATGCTGTGTTTATCTCTGAGTACCAAACTCCTTTCTGTCCAAAAAATGATATTGAAAATGCATAAAAGCAACATACTGTGAATAAACAGCTTATCTTGGGGGAGAAAGATAAAATTCACAATACTAAAAATGGGGAAAACCTTCTTCACTGTTGAATTTACCATTTATAGATTAATCTGTCCATTGTGCTTCTATGAAAAGCTTTTCTGGCATTCCACTCAGAAAAACAAAATCTACATTTAAATGAATGTAAGAGTGTACTACAGCAGGAGCCTGTCAGACTGTTTTATACCTCATTGCTATAGTGTAATGTTATTGATGCAACCTAGATTATGTTTGAGAAATGAAATCGTGCAAATTCTCTCTCATACATCAACCAATGTGGCACAAAATATTAGCCTACAATATTATGTAGTTCTGAAACTATTATATGACCTTAAAGTTCCCTAAAAGGCTTCAAATTGGCATAGACTAAGAATTTGCTAAGGGTATGTTTTCAAAGGGAATAGTTGTTACTTTTTTATGGCTTAAATGTTATACTATGCCAGTAATAAAATACCAGTGATGCATGCAAATGGAAAATAGTGCTGCTTTTTGTGGTAAAAAGGTTAATTCCTTTGGAAAAAAACTAAGTCCCTGGATAAAAAGCATATCTCAGCCACCTGACTAACACACAGACATTTCAGTACAGTTTTATTGTATACAAAGGCTAGGAAAATCTAATAATATCCTGCTTTTTTCCCTAAGATTCAGCAGGTAAAAGCTCTGATCGAATTTCATCTTGATTTCATTAAATATTCATAAAGGCCAATTAGAAGGGCAGCTAAGTAGGCCACAAGGCCCCCTTCCATCATCCTGTCAAAGGCAGTCCATCAGACAGTCCTGTTTGCATTAGGGCCTGGTAGTCAATATCTTCATTCAATCTTCATGTAGTATCCCTCTAAATCACTGCTCCATTCCACTTTACGGCTTTTATGGACAGACAAGGTGGGGGGGGGAAATCTAATAATTCTGAAGGCAAGATGCTTACTCGGTGGAAAGCAAAATGCAAATGAGAAAAAACATCCTCAATCAAATGTTGGAATGAAAATCTTTTCTTTAATGAGCAATGACATTGGTAGAGCACTGATTACATTGAAGAAAAACTGTTTAAAATTCATAATCAATCAAGCAAGTTTATTTTAACCTTTCATGGCTAAACCGCTGGGTTACAGTTTAATTTATTGATGGTGCTTATCTCTCCCTCCAACCACTAATTTTAAAATTACAACCCATATAGAATATGCTGAGTTGAGTCACGAAAATATATACTGATGTTTATATTCAAAGAAACCTATTAGCTCTGCCTGTTTCCCTTTAAAGATTCAGTGGCCTTTCTATACATGCCGTGTTAAATATGTTTGCAGTTTATGCAGCTGAAATGCATTAACTCCACTGATACCTTGCTGGACTGAAGTATCATGGCAGTTTTCATTTCCAGGTCCATTTGTCAGATAGAGCTGAGCAAATATTCTTTTATGTGGACAAGCATAAGGTAGTGCTTCATCATGCCACTAACTACCCACACATAGCAATGCAGCTCTGAGGGCATTGCCTTTCTTGAAACTTTATTGCCATGCAATTTGAAAATGTTGCAGGTAGGCTTTTTCTGTGAGATTTCAGAATTTGTCTATATCAGATGTCATAAAAAAAGAAAAAATATTTCCTGTACTATTTCCAGAAGGACTCAAGGAATGCTGTTGGTTATAGCAAGATATGAGGATTGGCTTATACCTTGCTTGAATCAGTTGCCTTTACTTGAATTGCTGTTACATACAACAACAAAATGTCTTCCCAATATATTTTTAAAAGACTTTCAAGCTCTCTTCCACTTCCTGAATGTCCTGGTTTCAGCTGGGATAGAGTTAAGTGTCTTCCTAGTAGCTGGTACAGTGCTACGTTTTGAGTTCAGTATGAGAAGAATGTTGATAACACTCTGATGTTTTGGTTGCTGCTGGGTGGTGTTTATACTAAG
>JANZLQ010000095.1:8770914-8804222 GCA_026212715.1 Elanus axillaris | reverse complement strand
TCATTATAATTACTTTCTTCTTTTCTGTACTATTAAACTGTTCTTATCTCAACCCACGAGTTTTTACTTTTTTTTTTCCGATTTTCTCCGCCATCCCACGTGGGGTGGGGGAAGGGGTGAGCGGCTGCGTGGTGTTAGTTGCTTGCTGGCGTTAAACCACGACACTGAACATAATGATATAACTTTTCAACCTAACACAGTGTATGGAAATGTAAGTTTCATCACTACATGTTTAAAAGGATATTACTGTAAACTCCAGACTCCTAATGGGAACAAACCCCACCAATTTCTAAAGGCTGTATTTTTGTTAGATAAACCACATCTGTTTACTTCATGGCTATCCCTTGTAGTAGGTTGAGTCTTTAGCACAGCAAAGTCTATAGGTACTTTTCTGTATAGCAAGTACATATTTCCTTCCTACAGTAGTACTCATGTTCAGATAAACAAGCTTCACCTAATCCTTAATGAATATTTTCCTTTCTTTTTCTGAGTATTTAATTACAAACTCCCTCATTTTTTCAATGACAAAGAAATTGAAGATTGAATATAACTGGGAGTCATTAACATGTATGGGAGACAATTGTATGTCTTTTATACAGCTTCACCTGACGATACTTGATGATCTAAAAGGGGTTGCCATGAAAATAAATATATATTTTTAATAGAATCATAGAATGAATCACAGAATTATGGAATGGTTTGGGTTGGAAAGGACCCTAAAGATCACCCAGTTCCAACCCCCCTCCCATGAGCAGGGACAGCTTCCACTAGACCAGGTTGCTCAATGCCCCATCCAACCTGGCCTTGAACACTCCCAGGGACAGGCCAGCCACAGCTTCTCTGGGCAATCTGTTCCACTGCCTCACCACCCTCACAGTAAAGACCTTCTTCCTTACATCTAATCTAAATCTACCCTTTTTCAGTTTAAAGGCATTACCCCTTTTTCCTATCACTACATGCCCTTGTAAAAAGTCCCTCTCTGGCTTTCTTGTAGGCCCCCTTTAGAATAGTTCTCTTTTATTTTCTTAGTAACATATTAGATTATTAAATTATACATTCAGTAGTCTTTATGTTACAAAATTATCATAAAATTTAGTTTATTCAGTTTTGAACAGAGACTGGAACAGTCATTTCTACCCAGCTACCTGTCCTTTTCAGTACATATGCAACTCCATTATGGTAATATGTGGATCCCTGGGCAATTCCGGTTCCACAGTCATTTGAGAGGTTGAAAAATGTTATCATCCTATATAACATGCACTGTAAACAACTGAGAAACAAAGATTGTCTTTTTGGTCTGTGTTGGTACTGCATCTAATCCCACTTGCTTAGGTCAGGCAAGAAGCATGAGCGGAATAGTTAAGGCTGCCTGTAGGATGAAGGAAAACATGACCTCCAGTTGCTGCAGGAAGGCCAGCATATGCTCTCCACAATGGACCCGAGATCTCTTCTTCCCTCTCCAGGCACATCTCTGTGCAAGGCCCAGCAGTATCTTCCAGATCCAGGTATGCAGCCACGTCCTGACTTCATGTCTGGGCAAGGGCTGGTGCACAGTCCCTTCTGTTCCACCTACATCTCTAGTAAATCCTACAGTCATTACTGTGTCTGTCTGTCCTAACAAAATGTCTTGTGTTGTAAGTAAATCACACCAAAAGGCTGCAAGAGCTGCAGCATATCAGACAAAGGGAAGATGTTTATCATTTTTTTTTGGTCTGCAAGAAGTTTGATATGCCCTCTGTAGGCTGCTAGAATGACAGAGTATTTAAACATTGGGGTATCATTTTAATTGAGTATATATTTTCTACCTCTTCTCTGTTCCCTTTCTTAAATCTTGGACCAGTTTCAGTATCAGTTAATCTGAAAAACAACAAGAAAAATCTACACAGAAGCTACTTTAAGCAGACTTCTTTAAGATAATCCACTCTATTGTTCATTCCTAACCATAAACTGCTGTCATTAACCATAAACCATCCTAATCACCATTGGCCCTATACTTCTGTTGCTTTCTTAAACCATGAACAGAGAAAATCCCTGACCTGTAAAAAAAAAAACAAGAAAAATGTCAAATGGCTCAGTTTGCAGCTGGTGTTCAAATGATTATTTAAAGACTCTATCCTGAAAAATTTAGAGCTTAAGTAAACTAATTCCATTCCTCCCCCTCTGTGTTAAGAAAAACCATGTCAAATATTCACTTCCTACTTGTCTTTGCTACAATAGCAGCCAAAAAAACCCCAACAGGATGTTGGGAACCAGCAGAAAAAGCTGTTGCATACAAGCCAGAATGACTTTGCTACCACACACCCCCTTGTGAACATGAATGTTTTGAGTACTGTGTTTGGTATCTGCATCCTAAGAAGGACATAGCAAAATGAGAGAAGGTACAGAGAGGGGTTGCAAATGAGTAAGATGATGGAGAAGCAGCCTAATGAGGTGATTTTGGGACTTTTCCACTTGGAGAGGAGAAGGCTGTGAGATGTGATTGAGGTTTACAAAATCCTGGAGGTAGGGGGTAAGATGAATTCAGAAACTGGAGTTGTTGCTCTCCAAATCTTGCAATTAAAACCAGGTGCCATGATTCTTACTGAACTAGTGGAACACAGGGTTAAAACAGAAAAAAAGTACAGTTTTTAAACAGCAGGAACTGAACTATTGGAATTTGTGGCTGTAAGAGGCCATGGAGGCAGACAGTATCGGCAAGTTCAAGAAAAGATTAGATGATTCAAGAACAGCAGGTCCATAAATAGATCCTAAAGGGAATAGGTGGGGATGTACCCTCTAATATCCCTAATCCAGTGCTTGTGGCTGCTGAGGGGTTGAGAAGGGAAGGGACTGCAGGCAGTGGCCAGACTCATCCGCTCTCTTTATACAGCATCTCTTGCTGCCACTGTAGGAGACGGTACTCTGAGGTAGACAGACCACTCTGACTCAGTAGGGCATTTCTGATGTTTTTATATTGCTCTGCAAAAGTGAATATGCTCAGAAAGATGTGCAGATTGCACCTTTATATGGTAGGTGGTTTTTTTTTTTAAAAAAGGAAAGTTGAGCAAAAAATGTAATATGACGTTTCTAAGGGTTACAAAGAAAGTATACTGGAGTGTGTTATGGTGCAAAACTCTTGAGACATGAGGGAGCAGAAGTGAGAGGAATGGAAAGCAGAAATATAGTAGGAAAAAGGATTTCAAAGGGCTGAAAGGGTAGTAGATACCCAACTGCAGATGGAAGTGCATGAACCGTTTGTGGCCTTAGCTCTGCTTGCCTGTTAAATGAAGTTTATGCTATTTATCCTGACAGAAAACACTGAAGCTTAATTTGTTATGTTTCAAAGAATTTTGTAGAAGCTGAAATGCAAATTGCTGTGAGATGGATCCAAAATGTGCATAACTCAATAGAGCAATTTTCAATACTTTCCAAGAGTTTGGTTGATGCCCTGTCAAAGCTAGCTCTACTACTGAACAGCAGCTTTAACAGCAAACCACCGAATAATAACATTTGTTTTGTAAACCATGCTGTCATCATCTTCTGAAGATAAACAGGGATGGATGAACTTTTAAGTTCCTAACAGCTATAGCCTAACTGAAACTGGAAGTCATTTCCCCTTCCAGACTACATTGTGTGTTATAGTCACAATCCTAGTTCATCAAGAAAGAAAAAGGTGGTTTCTTTTTTTGGATAAAGAGAGCTATTTATACAGAAAAGCTATTCCTAGTCCCATAAAGATTAAATCTTTTCAGGAGCAGGCCTTAATGATTTTTGTGGCTTTTAGATATGGTTGCTGATCTGAATATCAAAAAAGAATCAGAAGAACCTGTGAGATTTTTTCCCTTCTTTTTAAGAACACATTTTACTGTCATATTTCTGCATTTTTTCACATTTTGTTCTGGATACACACAATTACTTCCATTAGGCAGCCTAGATACACCAAGAGAGAAATAGGAATGTTTCACTTTATCTTCCAACAGCAAATGTAATCATGTTCCCTTGCTGATTTGTGTTTGGAAATTACCATTCTAATCCAATAGTTTAATTTTATTACACCCTTCAGTCTAACAGACCAGGCAGAGAATGTGTAATCACCAACAAAGGGCCAAATCCTGCTTGCCATACTAATGGGAGTAGTCCCACTGATTATAATGGGACTACACGCAAGCCTTACCCTTAACTAATGTGAAATAAGATAAAGGTACTCAGACTCTACTGTAGGGTTTTCATGGAGCTTTCTTAAGACATATTATTAAGTTTTTCAAACACAGTCTAATGTAGTGGTTGAAGTATAACTGAAGTGAAAAAAATTCTTCTTCATTGGAAAGTGCAGACATTATGATATTTACCTTATGCTGAGATAAAAAGGCTGAAATGCTTCTAGCTATTTGGAAGCTAGTGTTTATAGATACTTGAAGTGTTTAAATGTAGTATCTTTTAGCATCCCTTTGCAAAACAATCCATGCAGTCTTTCAGGTCTAAACCCACAAATTTTGCCACTTTTTGCTTTTTAACAGGATCATTTGTAAATCTGAGTGATGATGGGGGGAGGGGGAAATATCAGTTCCTGCATTAGTTCTTCTTTTTGCTTACACCTCGTCTGTGAAGTGGTACTCAGCCCACACCAAGGTCCCTTTGACATGTACACTTAGCAGGTCACACAAGTGTCTGCAAAACAAGCACAAGGGAAATCACCCAGGTTTTTTTTCTTAGCCTCCAAACTCCTATTTGCCTAATATTCTCAAACCTTCTCAGTGGAGGCTTCAAGGTAAAAGAAGCCTAAGTTGTAAAGTGTAGCTGAGATTTATAAAAGAAGTCAGGAAGGACACCTGCAGAGAGAGGTGTTAAATAGTTGCAATATGGGGCAAAGAAAGAGCTATAAAGTGAAAAATAAATCCTGAAAAACCACAGTGCAGCTACGCTACCTAAGCAGTATACATACAACAAATGCCAAGCTATTAATATCTTACGTTAAAATAATCTAATTGATTTCTCTCCCCCAACCTTCTGTATAACCAAGATGGAAACATTTGGAAAACAATTCATGACAGAAAAGAAACAGAGAAAGGGAGGGGAGAGGTTTGTCTGCTTAGTTGGGGAGGGGGGGAGAGGGGTGCTGTATTTTTCCCCGCCCCGAAACAGTTAGTTCTCAGTTGTGTTTCAGGACCTAGCTAGCTGTGCATAAAAATAAAACTTTTCAGTCCTTTAACATCATAATGTGTATTTCTGTCAGCTGAACAATCTCTTTATCCAGTTCTTTGATTTAGTATGCTACAAAGCAAATACAGCTTTAAAGCCATCATAGTTATACATTATCAGGTCATATGCGCATGTTTTGCTTTTTATTCTTGACTAGATGTTATTTACACAGAACATCTTTCCCTGAACTCATAAAAATGTCTAACTGACCATGTTTCTGATATACAAGAGTCAGTCAGCATAAAAGATGCAGAATAAATTGATGACCAAAACTTGACTTTTCCAAGCCATCATCAGCAGTGTAATAAAAATGATTCAAACACTTAGCATGAGTCATACTGGCAATTTGATGGGATCATTGTTTCCCAAAAAGGAAGTCCATACAGAAGCTTCTGTGCTATTCATTACAGCAGTCTGCTTTTATACTAATAAAGCAATGCAAACTCACTAAGTACCATGGTTTGTCAGAAACCAAGTCTTACCCAAACAAGACCACTCCTCAAACATCCATGTCATTCCAGTCTTCCTAAGAAAGCCTGGGGACACATATAACCTTAGAGCACACGTCTCAAAGGAAGAAATAAAAATTATCCAGGGTACTTCAGATGACAGAAGTCTTTTCCAAACTCAGGTTTCCTTTCCAGGAAATATTCTGCCAACAGCTCCCTCTCTTTTACAGGGCTTTAGATTCACTCATCCCAAGATTAGGTTAAGGAGGACACACTCTTGTAATTGAATTGGTGCACCTTATTTAGGAGTTAAGTCACCCTAAGCAACCTATACAGCTAAAGAGGAGAGACAGACACCTCCAGAAAGCTAACCTAAGATCAAATTCACTCTGGAAGTGCCTTTTTCTGCACTGATTACTGCAAAAGCCCCAGATCAAGCTCCTAGTTTGGAGCAAATCTCAGCAAAATGCTAAAAAAGGATCTGTTAGGGCTGTAGACATTTACAGAGGCAGACCAATACCTTAATCCAAAGCAGAAAGCCAGCAGATGTCACAGCTCACTAACAACATATAGTCCCAATTTGAACCAATGTTCTGTAAAGAAAGCACCTTGTTCTGTAAAGAAAGCCAAAGCATACAAAGGACTTCAGATCACCTGTGAAGATGCAGGACAAAACTGACATAAACTGACCTCCCTTTTTCCATTCTTAAATGATAACAACACAGGAAGGCTTCACATTTAGCCATTTCTATTCATATTTGTTCATCTATGAATGGTAAACTGGGAAATATATTATGCAGTGTAATGACCCCAGCATAGTGTTGGTGATGTGGACAAGATGAGCACGAGACCAGGATTCCATCATGGTGTTCCTCATCAACCAGCCACTAATATTAGGGAAATTGTGCTTGTATAAAACAAACACATAATAACACACAGTGTCAATTCTGTTCAGAAGACAATATACAAAATTGGTCATCAGTTCTCCAATTCTCAAACTGAGATACTGAGATTACTGATATTTTTCCCCAAAGTGATCTGTTACATCCCATAATGCATAATTTAAAAAAAAAAAAAAAAAAAAAAAAAAGAGCTAAAAAATGTTTTAAAGTTTCTGACCTTTCCTGTCTTTCTGGGTCACAAGATATAGTGCAACAAACTTCTTTTTGAGTTTTGCCTTGGAAAGGCAAGAATTCTAAATGTCATAGGAGGTACCCCGCAGCCTTTTCCACATGGGTATATCATTCTCCCAAGAGCTCGTGTGGACGGTTTTCTTGACACAGAAGCTTTGAAGCTGAAATACAAACTAAAGGAGACCAAGAACCATCAGGACTAAAGCATCTGAATCTTCTCCCTAAAACAGGATTTGGGAAGCTACTGGGAATGCTGTGAAGTCACTGAATCCTTCTGTCTTTTAATACGTAAAGGAGGAAAGGACAAACTGACTTCATATTCAAGGAAGAACAATCACCTTTAGAAGGATGATATGAAGTGCATCCAAAGTGCATACTTGAAAACATGGTTTGAAAAAACAGGCAGGCTTTTATATAGTCATGATAGAGACCAGGCCAAAAAGATACCAAATGGGGACAAAATTGCCTGCAGATCCACAGTAGCAGGGAGAAAAAGCAATGAATGCAGGCTCAGGAGCTGAGAGCCTGGCAGCTGAAAGACAAAATGGGAAGTCAAGGAATGAAGAAAGGATGGAGACATCCAAGGCCTCTGAGCCTGAGCCAAGGAGTTCAAGCTTCAAGTCAATTCCTACAGAGGAAGCTATAGGGCTGGAGTAGATGGGGCTAGTGCTCTTCCAGCTTGGGTTGGCACATCAGACAACTCTGCAGGGAAAAAGTGACACAAAATATCTTTTAATGGCTCTGATTTTATACACTTCTACTCTCCTCTGGTGGTTTATAAGGATAAGCAGTCTCCTTGCATGGCACCAGAAAACAGTCAAAACCGCTTTATCTGAGCATACTTACAAGCAATTTGGGAGATCAAGAGGCAGACAAAAATCACAGATGGAAAATGGAGGTGTCACAGAACTGTAATAATGGTAAATAACAGCTATAGCAAATTCAGAGAATATTTTGATTAGTCTTTGACAGAGGTAGAAGTAACGTTGAGTGACCAGCCACGGATTGATTTTTCTCTGTAAACTAACGCTGTTCAGTGTCTGAATTGTAGTTATTACTCCACTGTCATCTGAGAGCCAAAAATCTACTCAAGAATTTCCTTCCTCATGCACAGAACATGTAATCCAGAAGTAAGAACTCAGAAAAGAATTAATAAAAATATAAATGGTTTAATACATGTTGGTGAGAGAGGCATAGATTTTCCTCCAACTGGAGCTGCTCACACTTCCAGTAATATCTAATACAGAGGAAGCTATAGGGCTGGAGTAGATGGGGCTAGTGCTCTTCCAGCTTGGGTTGGCACATCAGACAACTCTGCAGGGAAAAAGTGACACAAAATATCTTTTAATGGCTCTGATTTTATACACTTCTACTCTCCTCTGGTGGTTTATAAGGATAAGCAGTCTCCTTACATGGCACCAGAAAACAGTCAAAATCTAATATCTAATTCAGAAATTGTGAATTTCAGCCATCATACAAAGCAAGGACAAGGACTCACGGTTAGCTCAATGTGGTGTACCAAGGCAAGCACGCCAGATTTCTATTATCATGGACTACATTAAGCCAAGTTGCTTGACAGCTATGAAAAAGACAGCTTCATCCACTTTTATCAGAACACTGACCTTTTCAAGAAATAATAGGATATATCCTGCTACCATTTCTCCCATGAAACTCCTGTTGAGGTCAATAGGAATTTGGTGTAAAAATGTGAAATCAGTACTTGGCCCATAATGTTTAGTGCCACATAACAGGCTATTGGGAAAGGATCCAATGTTAAGCATCAGTTCTCATTAATTACACTGCAGATTCCATTTGAAAAGACTTTCTATCATTTATTGTGCAAATTAAATACTGAGAGTCAGATCCTCAGCTGATGTAAATCAGAAAGGCCATGATGAAGTCAAAGAAATAAGGTCAATAAAGATCAGTCAATGAACTCAATACAGCTAAGTAAAATTACACCACAGAAAATCTGGCCCAATGAATAATTCTCTTGCCTAATCAACATTGCAGATTTTTTTAACTGCAGTGACTGATCTTTCCTACTTATTCTGTGCTTCTTCACATGTGGAAGGTCAAAAGATGAAACTGGTGGAAACCCTGTGCAAACAATATACAACACAAAGCTGTAGCATGAATAAATTCAGTTCTGGACTGTGATACAACATTTTTCCCTAGTATAACAAATAATGTTCTTTTCTGAATTTAGTGCAGATTTGGATTTCTTGTGATAGAACAATATTGTAATTTACTGTCTTACAAACTTTGACTTACAGTTCAGAATAGAGTAGATGATCACTTCTGTAACTCCTTACTTATTGTGCTGATTTTTATAGTCCTCTGTATTACATGCAAAAGGAAATAGCTTGAATGTTTATTTTGAGATGAAGTCACTGCTAAGTATGTAGCTTTCTCTCCTCTTGTTTGAATCTGAATTACCCAATCTAGAGCCCCATGTCTGATATTTCGGGATCCACATTCCTAAGAAAATTATTTGAACTACCTTACAGCTTGCAAGATTATAACATAAGTATTTCTAGAGGTCAAAATCCTCTACACAGGCATTTAATCAACCAGACATAAACATTTGGACAATAGTTTTAATTAATTCATAGAACCAATTTTCCAAAGCCACAATTATTATTATTATTATTTTTAACAATAATAATTTGTAGTACCATAATGTCCTAACAAGAAGGCAGGACTCTACTATGCTAAGCACTGCACAAATGCAAACCAAGGCAATAGTCCCCTCCGAGAAAAATAATAAACTGGTAAGTCTAGTCACAACCTCAAACTCCACTCCTGAAAGCAGAGTAGCCCTTCATCCAAGCACGATGGAGCAGTCAAAGACGTAGTCAATGCAAACACACTTTGTAATACTGTCAGGTGCCAAGTCATCTTCTCTCTGTGTATAATTTGGGCAGTAGCATTTGCAGGAAGTCATTGCAGCTTTGGTATTTATTTGTTAAAACTGAAAGATAGAGATGAATCTGGCATATGTCTTAGACCAGCAGCATTCTGGCAGGTCTAGCAAAGCACTAGTAAAAGCCCACATAAAAACCAACCCCATTACCCTCCTCCCTATTTGTAATATACTTTCAACTTGTGTTTGAAGGCAGTCAAAATATGAAATTATCTTAAATATGGAAACTGCATGACAACATTTCAATTAAAAAGCTTTTAGGAAAGGTCATGGAGAGCATCTCTAATATATTTCAAAAGGTCTTGGAAAGTAGGAGGGTATAATATGGGTCACATCACAATTATGGTAAATTGGGCAAAAGACAGTTTCCTGAGACTGCTCCAAGCAGAATAAAAGTGATTGAGAAAGTTAAATATGACAGGTATTAATAACTACTACCTATCATAATGTCTGATTCAGTATCTTTTATCTAAAAGGATCCCAAAGCACTTTGTAAATCTCTGCATGGAATAATTCCTTTTATCACCAACACATTTCCCTATTTCCAAGAAAGCAGTGCACTGATGAACTCTACACAGTAGCACAGCATGAAATTTTTTCAAAATCTCAGAAAGTGAAGAATACCATTTCTGTTTGAAATCTGGGCAGGAAAAAAGGTACATTTGTGGCTAAGTTCTTGCTAGCATAGTATATTTTCAATAGCAAACATCCTGAACTGCTGAAATACCTCTGCCCAAAGCCAAGAACATCTAGCGCTGCTGTGCAAGTTGTAACAAGCTATTTAGAATAAGTTCAGAAGAGGAGCATTAGTTGCTGAATCACCAGGAATATGCCCTTTGAAATCCATGTCTTATACTGAGGTTTCCTATCGAAGTACTGCCTCAGATCAAGATAATCTGATTTATCAGATCTGAAAAGATTCCAGCCCTAGTGACACAGCAAATCACACACTCCTACAGCATTTATCAGAGAGTCAGTAAACTACCAGAAACCTTCCTGAAGTCTTCCTAATACCTGAAAGTCTGGGGAAGATAACCTGTATTAAAATCCATAATATGTTTTAAGAAAACCCACAAAAATAAAGGAAACAGATAGACTGCTGAAGAGAATCTTCAAGGGCCTGGGTCTGATGGGCTTGTCAGTATTAAGCAAAAACACATCCTAAAAGTATGTAAGAGGATCTAAACAAAGCCCTATCACCAAATATAAAACATCTACCCTTGGTTCACACTGCCATCTTCCTACTTGTCTGTCTTGAATTGTGTTCCCATTCTTAAAATCTCTCTCTCTCTCTCTCTCTCTCTCTCCCCAATGAAACAGCAATGCAAAAATGTTAATCTTTTCCTATGCCCACAAGGCTGGGAGGAAGCATGCCTGGTGTCAGAAGGATGCAAAATTATAGGAAAAGAGCTTCCTTCCACAAAATCTGTCTCGCGTCTTGGGAGGAGTTTGACTTCTGTGACTAAGGATTTCATCTGGGGATTACTTTTTTTCTTCCATGCCTGTGAAGGCTAAAAGAGTAATTATGTTGCAAGAGTTCAGCCTAAAAATATTATTTATTTGCAAAGAAAAGTATATATGACTTCATTTGTTACTCTTAAAATCTCTCCTTTTTCAGATCGTACAATTGCAAATGCGCTGCTTTTTGTAGGGTTTTTCATAATTTTGATGATGTCCAGACAAATACCCACTTAGTTCTTCAAAGTCAGAATAGTCCAAGGTCTTTAAAAATCAGTGGAACTCTTTTTACTGAATTCAATATATCTCAAAGGAGGACTCAATTTTCCAAAATATGAAACCCTTCCATATTTACATGAATTTGTCTAGGTCATATCTCTCTTTGGCCTTGAATTTCTCCCCTCATAGCTCCTGACTTCAAAAGCTGGTTGATGTGTTTTAGCAGGCTATGTAGGTAAGAAAACATGGCAATGCTATGGATCCTATGAATGACCATTCATGTAATTTCTATTATTTCCTAGAAATCATCTAAGATCTGCACATGGGGATTTCCTCCCTCCCCAGCCCACCACATGTGCATGTGCATGTGCACACATGCATGCAAGCACACACACATACACAAAGGATTATTTTACACTGACATTCAGCTGCCAGCTCATTTTATCCTGGTCTTTATAAAATAATATCCTAAGTAGCCTATTAGCTTTAAGGTCAAAATCTTTGTCTGTTTTCTAAATCTGTTCTCTCCTCTCCCCCCTCCCTCTTCCTTTCCTTTCATTACCCTTTCCTATCAATTATCTCATCCCTGCCTGCTGCCCATCTGAGCAAGCCAGCAGGACCCCCTCAGTGCCCGCCAGATTGTCTCATTCAGCTAGCTCTCAGGTTGCTGCTGATTGCCGTCTTTATTCATTACCAAAACACTTGCTACATGGTGCTTGGGCCCTGGCAACCAAACTCTAAATCCTCCCAGTGAGAACGTAATTACTAGTACACCACAAACAGAGAATGGAGTGTGCTGTGAGTTGTTAGAAGCTGCCGTGAGATAGACCCGGGCTATTTTCATGTAACTGGAGCTGACTACTTGTTTGTCAGTTGGTATGTACTAATGATGGGCCTTATTCATTTTTTTAACAAGCTTTATCTGAGACAAAATATGTCTCTGAACAAACTCACAGATTAGTCACAGGTAACAATTTACAGGTATGGAATATGGTATGAGAGGAGCTTTACATGAGCTTCCAGCTACCTATTTATGAAATGTCTGGAGCCACTGGCACTACTTGGATGTGGAAGGTGTCCTGAGAGCCTTCTCTGACCCTGGGAGGCTACCTATAAGGGCAGAGTTCACTTTCCTTAACTGTTTGCTGCACCAAAACAGTTACTAGACACTCTGTGTTAGGCAGCCCAAAGTCTCCCAAGTGATGATTTGCCTTCTTGAAGGAGATGACCATTACTTACAAATTATCTCAGGCACAGATTATTATTTTCTCTCCTTGTATGCAAATTGCAAGAGTCCTCTGCTCTTATTTGGTCCTTTGTATTTATTGCACTTCTCTTCAAAAACCTGGTTTAAAATTTTACTCTTTCACTGGGGAAGTAAAGCTGACCAGTTTTGTTATTTCTGAAAAATATTTATTAGGGGAAGATCATCAGCTGACATCAGCTGAAAAGTTCTGTGTGTCTTTTGTATCTGCTCTTCAAATCCTTAAAGTGCTCACAAATGAGGCAAATGCCTTAATGCTAAGCAGTTTCTAGCAGATTTGAAAGTTAAATTCAAGCAGCATTTATCTCCCCATCAATGGGAAGGATTTATCCTATTACCTATCACTGCTATTGGCAAGAATTTGTCTTCTAAATCTCCAACATATAAAAAGGGAAGCAGGCCCATCTAAAACTTTTCATATAAAAAAATCACCTTTGATCCAAGCAATATTGAATTGTATGACAACAGTTATATTGAGAATACTGTACATCACAAGGGAAATAATTGATATACTGAAAGAAAGCAAAACAGATAACTTTTAGAAAAAAAAGGAAAAATCTTTCATACCACAGAGTTAAGAAGACCTTGCCCCTGGATTTGTTTGCAGTGCTTTGCTTAAGGTTTAATTCTATTGATTACACATTCCATTTTCCAAAGTGCCATTTGCCTGAAGGAGCAGGTGGTGTTTGCTGTTTCCATTTAACTGATATATTAGCCATGTGGTGCACTGCATCAGTGGGCAGTATTAATCAATTTGCAGCAAGATGACAGAGAGAATCACTCACAGCAAAATTGCAAGGGGTAAAAAAAGGACAAAAGCAGGAAAATAATGACCACTAATGGGGAACTTGAAAATAGGGGGAAAAAAAATTTAAAAAAAATCTGTGCTTTTAACACTTCTCTTTCAGAGCAAATGGATTTGGAAGAATTCAGGAACAGCCAGTGTTTGAAAGAAGACAAATATCACTATGTTCAGTGCAGTACTTTTTGTAAGCACTTTACTGTTTGGCATTGTGTGATGAATACACAGCCAAAGATCTTGGATACTTACTGAGAAACTTAGATTTCCCTTCCTTAAATGAAAGCAAAATGCATCACACAAGATCAAAGCTGGTACAAGTCATTTCTTGGAAGATCCATTAAGTTTCTATATGTGAGAACCAATTTTGTGCTATACTATTTTATACATTATTTTAATAAAGATTTTGAATTTATGAGTCTAATATGAAGATTTCTATGACACTGAGGTGGTTAGGTTTCAAATCAGCTGGTTTCTTCTATTAACAATTTTTTTTTTTTAAATTTGACCAAGTTACATGTTCTGTAATTATGCTTCTTCAAAAATATATCTTGATTTAAATTCAGTGAGAAAATATAGAAAGATACATGCAGAGGAGGGCAAGTAACTTCCTATCTATTTGCAGTCAGGAAATTCATACCTTTCTTCAGAAATGACAGAAAATGCACCAAACTTTAGCTAAATAGTTTCATACTCCAGATTGTTTTTTCAACCACAAAGCAGTGGAAATAAAGAATTGGCAGAGGAGCTTTAGGCTCCCCAAGGGTGTTTCCAGGAGGAACTTGGAGGACCTTGCTCTTCCCAGTCATCTCAGTCATACCAGAGGATGAGAAGCACATTCCTGTGCCACAAATCTACCTATTCATGCATCTCAGCATCCAGCTTTTCCCCTTGTCAAACCAGGTCCAGGCCTACCCTTGCACTCCTGCATGCCCTTTCTGCAAACAAAAAAATGCACTGTGTCAGATCCAGAACTGGGATAATTTGAATGGTCCAACAGAGATTCATAGCCCAGCAAATTGATTTGGTGACCAGAAGCCACAGCAAAGACCCAGGATTGCTGAAGATTCCTTGAAGTTTGCAGAATCAAAGGATCCCACTCCTCAGAGGCAAGGTGGTGCCTTCCAGTGAAGCTGGGGGTCTCACAGATCTGTAATGAAAATGCAAACCCTCACACCAAGTAGCCAGCAACGACATACTAATGGGGTTTAGAAGACGATAGCATAGAAATGCTTCTGTAACATAGCAAATGCATTGCAAACACAACAACCAGAGGGAATGAGGAGAACAGACACCATATTTATGTCAGGATTTGATTACTAATGTTTTTTTCAGCATCTAATTATATTTTAAGAACTGGAAAGAGCTTTGATGACCTACATAGCCTCAAGACTATCTGACCTCTCAACCATATGTCAAAGGAGAAAGATAACCTGTCCTCCTGGGGAAGAAGCAGCAAAGAAACCATTATAATTCTTGTAGGTCAGATTAACTGGGAGGAGACTGAAGGTGGGTGCAATCCTTCTGCCGCTCCAGGTGAGGAGTGCAAGAAGAAAAGTTCTTGTGTAACAGTGAAACACAAGCAGGGAATGGGACATAGCTAAATGAGAGGCCAATGGCTCCGCAAAATTTTTCTGCATTCAGCCTGTGAAATGAACACTGGACACAAGTCCCACATGCCACACTGGAGAAATGTGGAAAATTGTGTGCATGCCAATACTCAACCAGGTCCCTCAAAAATTTCATCTGAACCTTCACTGTAAAAGCATGGTCGTATCCATGTAGCATAACATGTGTGTTCCAAGAATGGCTTATAATAGCAGGGAAGTAAAAAAGATATATAGGTTTACCGAATCCAGTATTTATTGTAAAGGTAGTTTAGAAATGTCAAGATTGGAACAAGAGCATCAGAAACTGAGAAATAAGCAAACCCACACTTGGCAACACAAGTATTGCCAAAACGCCTGTTTCACATAGTTTTGTTAGAGAGAGGTGCTAATTTCAATAGTTTTGCTGGATTGCAGGCTAGAACTGAAAGGAATGTGACCCTATGTAAAATGAAAGACACCATTCAGGAAAACTGTCAGATGATCCTGAGCAGCATGTAATATATCTCCTTTGGTTCTTTATACATGCTGTCCCCCAGAAGCTGACTTATCCCTGAGTATCTGGATGTGTTTCGTTGTTTAATATTCTATCCTTCCTTAATATTATAAAGTATGACGATACACTGAAACTACGCTTCATAGATTAACAAATAATAATAAAGCACTGCTTGAGGAACCTGTCTAAATGATATAATATTAGCATGAATCATAGCCTTAATGAGAATCAAGGAAACATTTGACAATGGGGTGTGATATTGCATAATTCAATACAATAAAGTTATAACAACTCTCAGTAGCACCACATCATTAAATAAATTTAGCAAACTTTTCAATTAGACACCACTTCCTGGATTTAATAAACTCGCTAATAGTTTGCATTTGTATCTTTTGTGGGTTTTCTTCTTTGCATCTGTGGACAGAGAAAAGGTTTGAACATCTGAACAAATTTATACGGTGTAAGTGAAGATGATTATAATGTGAAACACAGAACTGGGAACATCACTTTAAAACATTAAGTGAAATAATACATGGGCTAATTTACGGACTAGGGACTTTTAAGGGAATTTTCTTTTATCTTCACGTGCTACTTCATAGCAAAACATTATCAGGAAACCATTTCAAAAAATCATGCCAGCATATGAATTGCCACAATAAATGAATCTCATGGACCAATCTTTTCTATTGTTCTTACTTAACAATGTCTAATAGCTTGTATTTCAGAAGAAAATGCAAAAAAAGCCCCAAAGCCTTACTTTGCACAGCTGTTCAGGTAAGGTTACTCCCTTTGGTCTCTTCCTAATCCCTAAAATGAAATAATTTAATGCTAAAGCATATTCTTTAATATTATCTGAAACTTGTTAGGCAATTAGAACTCTAGTTTTTCTTGATATGCATTCAAGGATCTGATCTTAAGGGAGTATTCTATATTTTTGGTCTCTGATACACCTGGTGGCTGAGAGTATCACACTGCATTTTTACATGGGTAGTATTCCAGTAGCAGGCACTATTCTTGCCAACCTGTGGATAACTATTCTTTTTCCTAGATTTATGTCTGTTTGCTGTGATTTTTGTTGTAATACACTACGTAAAGGAAAAGATGCTTTATAGCAGCTGCTGAATGTTCCACCATCTTTGCCAAGCTATGCAGCTCTCTTAACTTGTACAGGCAGACCTTGGGCAGGAGATGCCAATTAGCTCAGAAGCTGTAGTGTACCCAAACACCAGTGGGAAGGACTACTCACATTTCTACCCACTGAAACGCAGGACATGGAAATAGAGCTATTAATATCTGTTTGAGATTTCTACTTTAATATTCTCACTTAGTGCTCTCTGCTGAGACATTAAAAAGTTTTTAGTGATGCTGTCTCACTGCAATAGATTACCAAAAGTCACAATGGAGGAGCAAGGGCCTTAATCTTAATCTCTATATTATTCTTTTCATCGCTTTTCATTTTACACACCCAAATACATACTTCTGGGGTCAGGCAGCTTATCTGCTGTTGTGAAGGGGCTAACAATAACACTACTCAAACTTCCTGAGAGAAGGGAAAGATGCATTAGTAGCTGCAAGTGCCTTCATCTCTAAAAAAGGAGTCGAGGGACAATAGTGTGACCGACCTTAGCAGTAGAAATGACGCCATCCATGACTATGATCCCTGCCCGTATTCACTGTGCGCTGCAGAGCACCTTACATGTTGCTCTTTACCTGTGTCTGCCCCACTATCTTCCAAGTGTAGCGTGATTACAGCCCTAAGATGATTCCTCTCCTTGTCTCCTAAGGAAGGCAAGCAATTTATTTTCTTGACTGTAGCAGTGCCCTCCTTCCTGGCCTGGCACATCACTTAAAGTCAGTTGGCATGATGTAAGGGAGGGCAGAGGCTGGCCCTCATCAGCAATTCTGCATAGATATGCCCATGTAGAATAAAAGCAGCCTTTTCCACACCAGGCTGCTTATTAAACAGCGCTTAATGGTGTGCGAGACCTTCCCTCTTCCCTCTGCCTCCAAAAATGTACATTGTTTTATGGGACTTGTGGGAACTACAGGCTGACTACGTAGAACTAGAAAAGGATGAATTCTAATTAAGAGATAATGTCAGTGGAATAGAACTTTGTCACAGGATAATGATCCCCTGCTGTTAGATAAATATGGAAGCAAAACTTAGGCAGTTTTTGAAAATAAACAGTGAGGTGATGCCAAGATGTTTATACTCAGAAAGAGAAACATTTATCCCTCTGCAGTATTTCTATTTCATGGGGTTTTTTAATTAAACAAAACCAATCTTTCCTTCCCACCCGACAGAAAACATCTTCATTAATGACCTTGGTCTTGCAAATTGTTATGAATATATGATCCTCACTGAAATAAAAAAGAGGTATAAGGCAGTACTGACAGATTCACTCTACGGAAGGGATAGACTTGAGAATGTCATCAATAAAGCTTAGCAACTATTAGTAATATTTTTCCACTTATTAATAATCAAATTACTAGCTATAATGAGCCAAACTACCTTCTGGCAAAACTCCTTTCTGTCAATGGATATACGCCAGCAGGCAATTTGGTTCAGTGTTTTACATTTACTGTATACATATTCAGTGGGCAAATTTTGATCTATTACCTGTTTATATTTGGAATACATCAACAGAAGAAAATGGAATTACAAAGTGAAAACTGTGCAAAATCTGCTTATTAATGCTTTCATGGTGTATTTCTTTAATTTACAGTTTCCTGGTGACTGGGAACAAAATACACCACGCAAAATATAGTGACTTTTCAAAATCTGAATGAAAAAGCCTCAGAAGTCAAACTGTAGGTCAGTGACTTGGTTTGCTATGTCTGCCAGAAGTAATTCTCTTCCTCCAGTGCACCTGAAAGTTGCATGAAAATCGGTGGGTTAGAAACATGTGGGGAGAAAACCTGCCTGCTTCTTCAGGTAGCAGAAAAGGAGATCAGAATCACCAAGCTTCGAAGCTCTGGGTAACCAACCATAGACTGTGGGGTTTACCCTCTGTTTAAGGGGAAAGCGTTGTTCTCACTCCATTGCATAATTTGTGAATCTAGTAAGGGGTATAATTAAGGTACACCTGTAGGACCCCAGTCCTCAGATATCTTTTGGGTAAATCCTGCAGATGAATGTCACCAGCAGACTGGCAAACAGGCCTGCACCAGGATGGTGTCACCTCGCCGATGCCAGCACTAAAGTTTGCTTCTCTACTACCACTGGCAAGATGGTAGAAGGAAATACTTAAAGGATGCCATCGAGGCATCAACATGTCAACAAGAAAGAAGCAGCTTAGACATGCCAGCAGTTGAAACATGAGAGATCCTATGGCACAAAGATTCAGCTCCTTTCCTTCACAATTTAGGCTCCATTCTATCCCGAGCTACAGATTCTGTCAATTGACAGTAAAATGTCACACAGATCTTTCTGCAAGAATTAGCATAGTTTTAGTTAAATTGATTAAATTAATCTGGTACACTTTATTGTTTTTCTATTCTGTTATTTTCCCAATATGGTATCTAGCTGCCAGAAATAACATCCAGGAAAATTCAGAGGTTTGGGGGGGGGGGGGGGTGTTTCTATATGAACATTTAAAAAATAAAATAAATTAAAAAGCAGGAATGCAATTTCTAGTGGCACTTTGCAATGACTGATTAATATATTTTGAATATTTTCCACTCTAAATTTGCTTTGCTTGATTCTCTTCCCTTGGAAACTGCTATTTAGTAAAAACTAATCAACATGTCAACATTTTGTTTATTCTTAAATAGCATCATTTATTATTATTATTAAAGTGTCACTTTGTTGTTTGCCATCTAGAGGATTCCAGGAGTGTCGGCTCCCCACGTGGCCCACCTATTTGACATTCAGGGTGCTTGCCCCTTCTTCCATTGCTATGACAAGGTTATACAAAGTCTGCAGCCCTGCGAAAACAAGTTCCTTTGGAAGCTGAAACTCTGACAGACTTCGTACACAGCAAGGCATCCGTGACATCTCGGCATCTGCCAGCTCCATTCTTGCTTGATTAGCTCTTGGTTACCTCAGTGATAATGTCTGGAGGCACTGATTAATGTACAATAATGGCGCATCTCACTGGAAAGATAAGCTTACAGAAGATCAATTAAACAGTGGCAATTTCACAGGCTACAAGCTAGAAGAATGGTACTTGCAGCCTTTTCTTGGAGCTATTTTTTAATCAGTTCCTTCTGCCTGCTCTAGAATTTTCATGTAAAACAGTAACTATCATCGGGGGAAAAAAGAAATACCCTGAAAATGAAAGGTGATGGTACCCATTAAAATTACAAGGGAAAACGAATATGAATCAAGGCTCCTGAACATTCCTTCAGCTGTCAGAAGGTTACAAATAATGCTTTGATGATAAGACAAGAAGTTTTTTCAAATGCAAACTTGCCATAAATGGTACATAGGAGAATGCCATTGTTTCATGCAATTACATTGTTGCCTGGGCAACCATGTACAAAAGTTAATGTAAGTACAGGTTTAAAGACAAAGTATCTCCTAAATTGGAATAAAGCCCCATTTAATAGTATAGATGATCCACAGGGGAAAAAAAATATGACCTGAGTGTAACTACAGAAAGACCTCTTCTTGAGCAGGAGTATAAATTAAAGGTTACACCTTCCTCCTTCAGTTTTTAGTCAGTCATTTTAACAATAATAAAAGCAAAAATCTTCAGGTACTATATGTTAAATAGATGTAACAATGAAAATTTAAAGAATGTGAGTATTATCTTCCTTATGAGAAAACTTTAGAAAGATTCATCAAGTAAATAACAAAAATTTTTAAGACAGCTGTTTTTATAAGAGCTTTTAAAACCAACAACAAATTATTTTGCCCTAGAAAACAATACTATGGGAAAGTATTTTACTGAAATGCATCCAGAGATTGTTCTTCCAATAATTATAGTTAATGCAGAATGGGGAGTGAGAAAGCCTATATTGTACTGGGCAGTCAGTTTTGTTACCGGATTGACTACACTTCTTCCTATCATCAGCCTGGATTTAATAGCAGAATTATGCCCTATTAGGTCTATTGCAATGACTTCTCCAGAACAGGGTGGCCAAAGATATATTTGAATGTGGAACTAAAACACATTGTTGAATGTATTCTTTAGGGTATTTTGCATCCCTGGTCACATGTCAAAGTGGAGAAGCATCCAGAAATCATGAGAGAGAGAGGCCATGAAACAGCAAAAAAGCAGAAATCAAGACAAAGATCACCTTTGTTATGCATTTCTATTTTTTTAGTCAAAATATAATCTGCAAAGAATCCTGCATTTACACCCGTATTTCTAATGACAGCAGCTGCCTCTGATGATAATATGAAACGGACACCTCACTGTAGAATAAAGGGAATACTTTTGTCAGTTGGGAGGGAGGATTAAAAATATTCTGCTTTCTTTTCTTTCCAAATATGTGTATTATTTTTGAAAGAAAGATAAACTGTTGTGCAGCCTTTGTCACTACAACCTTAAATGAGGATGTTCACTATTTAGGAGGGACAAAACACAAGAGAACATATTGAAAGGAGCAATGCTCTGCTACTGGATACATGGACTAGCTGACCTAGCAGGTCTTTTCCATCTCTTATTTCTTTGACTCTGTCAGAAATGGTACCAATGCATAATAAAGTCCAACACATTCACTAAGACACTGAGGAACTGAAATACATAATAGAATCATACAAATTTGCCTGTTAGGAAACAGTAACTGTGTTTTGCTGGAAAAGTCAGGTAGGAAGAAAAGAGATTTCTGGCTGATGTTGAAAGAAAAACCTCTTTGTGCTAATCCAGTTGGGTATGATTTTCACAAGTGCCAAACACTTAAAACTCCACTTGAAGTCAATAGAAGCTGCAAGTGCTCAGCACTTCTGAAAATCAAGCCCTTCGGGAACTGGTGAAGAACAAAGAGCAAGGAACTTGTGCCTCAGATAAACTGACTGTCAAAATTTGTAGAGCTGCCATCGTCTTCTCATTTAAACATGTTCTTAACACCTTCCTCTGCCTCTGAGTGATAGCTACAAGTCACTCCAATCTGGCACTGGTTAGGCAAGCAGCAAGCTAAGATTTCTGCATTTATGCTAATGCATTTGGTTTAGAATTAGCATCTTGCCCATACAATCCCTCATCTGTCCTTGTTTATCTATCTAACATGCCTGTTGTGTCATTTCCCACCCAGGTTGAAGTTGTTAGAATGGATACCTTCATAAAACAGCATATAAAGGTAATCAATTCTCTCTTTTAAAAAATGTGTTATTACGGATCTCTCCAAAGTTGGAAGACCAAAAAATTCATAAATTATTCAGCTTCACCACAGTGGTTATTAACCTGAGATTGTAGAAATGTAAAATTATCAAGTTAACATTACAAACCACAGGTAATTGGAAGGTATCAATCTTTGGGTGTCTGTCAGATCAGAGTTATATATCAACACGGTTAAGAACAAAAAAGGAATTGGACATTGAATCAGCTTCTTAAAAATGTACTGGCTACTTCAATAATTGTAGTTTGCTCCTGAGGAAATGTGAAAACTTAAAACATCGTCTCTGTGCAAGAAAGAAATGAGATCTTATTGGAATTCTTATGAAGAGGAAGAAACATCTTGGCATGACTCATAAAATAATAATAGTATGAATAATACTTTGCATTGTTTTAGTGCCTTCTTTCTCAGAAGCCGAAAGTAACTTTATAAAAATTAATGGATTAAGCCTGACAATACACCTTTGAGGTGTACCATTATCTTTGATTTACAGATAGCAAACTGAAGGCATACAGATTCTAAACGTCTTGCTAGACTAAGACTTGGAGAAAGCTTTAAACACAGTCTTTGCAGGAAATGTTGGCTTTCTGTGGAAGCAAGGCAAAATTATCAGTTCATCCATTAGTATAATCCAGATAATACAAAATTGCTTTTGAACCTAATGGTCAGTGGCATTTGAAAGAACTTAAGTCTCAATAATTTGAAATTTCATCCTGAATTCTGGAGGCTAGTGAAGGCAAAGATCTAACGCAGTGACTCTCTGGCATCAAGTTCTATGTTTTCCAGATCTTTCATCTGGCAAAAACGCCTGACAACCATCACAAACACAAAACTCAAGAGAAACCATAGTTTGTTTTCTTCTGCCCAGGGGATTTCACAGAGTATGTTTTGGGGAGCGGGGAAGAATTGGGGTTGTCATGGTGGGGTTAATGGACACAGGATACAGATCTACAGGATACCAGGGTTAAACAGTTCTGCTAAAAAATAGCTATGTGTGCTTAGTTAATATATAACATTTATTTCAGAACCAGTCCCTTTAGAAAAGAACGTCAAATACCAGAGTACTAAAATACATCTTTCGATATCTATCCTTCATTTTTGCCCAATGACATATGCTTGGATAGCCACCAATCCAGCGTACTTTGGAAAAGATCTTAATCTGTCTGAAATGGAAGAGCTGTCACACTGAGATAAGCTTGAAGACCACAGTTTTACTAAAAATTGCTATCTGGAAATTTTTTCTGTAGCAAGGTAAACAGTTCCAGCTAACCTACTTTCTACAGAGTCAAAGGAAATGTTTTCAAAGGATACCAGAGGTTCATATACCAAAATTCATATGAATTTTTCTATGCCTGCTTATATACTTGTGTTTATCTTGACTGGGCTCCTATCTCAGTGTCAATTTAACAGAAGTGAAATTCAAAGAACATCTAAGTATGTGTTCCTGTGCACAACTGCGATAATACTTCACTTGACTGTAGGCATAAATGTAGTCACACAGGAATGTGAATAGGTGAGCTTCAAACTGATGAAAACTCTGGCTGGGATATACATCCTGGGGACAAGCCAGAATTATATGGTTTATTAAGACCCTTGGGTTCAGCTAGGACAGATCTTACTAACCACAGCAAATTCTGGGAGTATACTGCTGGTGTGTTATTCATGTACTGCTACATAAAATTAACACAACAATAAGGAAATATTGGCTACAATCCCAGTAAAAAAGCTCTCACCTAATATGACTGCTATTACTAATGTGTGGAAATAAATTACTTGCTTTACCTTCTTCCTGAACTGATACAAGAATGTGACTTCCCAAATATAACATGGACACTTCTCAACCTTCTACAGATTTTGAAGACCAATATAAGAGTTGTGTGGATCCCTTCGAAAGATAAAAGGTTTTTATACATGAGGTATGGAAGTCTATGTACTTCATTTCACCTCAGCCATAGAGTTCTAGTGATAATGTATAAATCATCATGCCACCAGGGCTAGGTATCTTTGAAGGATCTTTGCATCTGAATCTCTCCTAATCTCAGATCTGAGTCTCTTTATCTCTTCAAATCAGAAGAGCATGCAATATTGTAGAGACCAATGTGAAAGCATAGTTGATGAGTTTAGTAACAATTCAAGCTAAAAAGATGACACTTCCAGGACTTCAGAACTGTCCCAGGGTCAGCTGCTTTCCCTCATGTTCATCCTGTTCATCATGTTCAGGAGAAGACTGATTTACAGACATGACTTTGGAAGTGTCTTCAATACAGTAAGTTTACACAAGACCACAAGGTTCAACAAGTTTGGCTCCTTCATTGCATGATGTGATAGCAGCGGTAAGAAAGGGGAGTATCTCACCTGCACTTTTAATCCCTCAACATAAAGGCTCCAAACTCCCAGTTAGCGAATACACCAGCTAAGCGTACCGGAGGGAGAGCAGCACAGTGGCAACACACTGACAAGCCAATTCGATTTCAATTAGCATTTCAGCTTCAGCTGACAAGTCAGAAAGACAGAGGGGGGGAAACATATATGTGAGATAGTGATACTCCATGCAGAAACTCAGCAGACTGGGAAATAATGTAAAGGCTTCTTGATTTGCAAATTGACTCATGCGGAAAAATCAGTTTCCTTATTATTATTTTACAAGACATAAAATTAAGGGGGGGATATATAATTAGATGAAATTATTTAAATCTCAAAGAAAATATCAGGAAAATGTGAACAGTTCAGCCTCTTCTTAAAAACACTGCAGAAGTAACAGGCAGGGGGAGCTCCTTTACTGGCCAGAGGTAAAAGAAAAACCAGAAAGTCCAGGAGCTTCTGCCATCACTGAGTGGAGGCAAAACCGGCCACCTGCTAATTAAAGGGTCTGAGTTAGCTACCAGAAAATTTAAGGCTGTGGGATTTCCCGCCAGTTACAAGCTGAGTGGATGCAAAAGTGAGGTTCTATTACAACTGGCATTTTTGGTGGAAATGAGCTACACTTCAGATCTATTTTCCCTCAGGGTTTTGAAGAAGGGGGACAGATGGTTGGGTAATTTATACCATTTGGCATGCGGTTACATTTGGAAAAAAAAAGAAGAGAAGAGAAAAGAAACCAAGAGAGACAGACAGACATGAGCTATACATATTTGAGCAGAGATGCAATCATTTTAGACACGGATTTGCTCAGGCAACATCACCAGTAGGTGCCTCTAAATATTATAATGGCAATTTAAAATGAAAGATAGGGACTGGTGACTCCACTGCAGAGAAATTCGAATGGACAATATGAACACTAATTTCCTAAACACCCTCATTTGAGGATCTCAGAAAGTTCTTCCATCCATTTGTTTACATTAATGCATGATCATGCTTTTCACCTCATGGTCTCATTCATTGTAAGATCTCAGGGTTTAGTGATTTACTTCCTCCAGGACTTCAGCTTGAAGTAAATACTACTATTTTTCTTGTATAGTGATGAAACAAGTGAAGTTCTAGCTAATACTAGATCCCTCTTAGAAGTGATCATATTAAAAAAATTTCAAATGTGATGTTCAAGTGCAGTTTCATGAACTTCAGAACACCTGAAAGTGGAGATCATAGAATCATAGAATCGTTTAGGTTGGAAAAGACCTTTAGGATCATCAAGTCCAACCATTGATGAACTCAATAGAGTAGTAAAGGCTCCACATTCTCAAATTGTGACATGGCAAATCATCTACAAAGCATTACAATGGGAAACACAGCAAATTGAGGGTTTTTTTTTCAGCCTGGCTTCCTGAAGAAGTGAGTTTATGTAAAAATCCCCTCTACACTGTCAGTCTTCATGACACAACTATACCCGTGAGCCCATTTTAACTAAATTTATCAAAGATATCTGATTGATATTGCAGTTAGACAGGCTATACAGAGATAGATAAAGGGGAGACACTCAAACTAGATCCCCGGTTGAAGGAAAACACAACCTAAACTTGGTGATGTTGTTTTGAACACCACAACATCTAAACAAAGCAACACTGCAGTGAGCCAGTGTGCGTAGTCCATAGCTTCCACACCGATCTGAAAACCAAATCTCAGCCAACAAATTTGCTTGAGGCCCCTCTGGCTGCTGGAGGTGCGATGCTCACCTGAGCTGCCTCAATTTCCAACCCCGGCACCACTCAGTAACTAACATTTACTCTCTTAAATGTGTTTCTCAAACAGCCACCTCAGGAAGGTCTCAGGAAAAGCCAAAGCAGTCAAAATATGTAAGGAGAGCTGTGTCAAATCTAAAGCTGTAAATATTAAAAACCCATCGCATGAATATTGCAAAGCTAAACGCTGCATGTTGGCAGAAAGCCCATAGTTGCCAGTGACCTTCTTCAGGAAGGGAAGGCTGACCTCCACACAGCCGTACAGGGGTTGCGCGTGTTTGTGTTTATCGTGCATATAAATACGTGCTAGTCTGTTGACCAAGTTTGCGGGACATTTACAGTAGTTATTAAGCCCGATCTGTATTGTTTCAACCTTTTCAGCACTCTGCCAATGTTTGTACAGTAAATGCTCTCATCTACAGAAGAAAACGGGGAAAAAAATAAAACAAAATCATAACAATATTGGATACAGAGGCTCTGGGAAGTTTCCTAGCACAGGCAGGTGATGCACAGGAGAGGTGTAAGACCAATATGGGTATCTGGTGCTACAGCTTCAGGAGATTCCACTTTTTAAAAGCTAAAGCGGAAAGCAGCAGCTCTATTCTAGCCACGCACAGGCTGCTACAGAGGCATCTGTGGCTAGTACAGACTCTGCTGCACTTACACCAAAAATCCCTTTTGCAACTTGCTGGTGCAGAATGGGAGAGAGGCACAGCAAGAGGCAAGCTGAGGAGCAACAATGAACCTTTGGAATGGCTTAAAAGTAAATGCTCAACATCCACAGCTTACACACCATGAAAAGACAGCCTTGGTTTGTTCCACAGACTTGGGATTTTGGGTGTCAAACCAACTCTTTCAGTATTAAAAATCCAGACAAACCCCTCCAGAATGAATCTGAACTTGCTGTGGTGGAACAAAAATCAGAACAAGTTTTGAAAATCCCAGTCATTTTCACAGGGGGAAAAAAATACAAAAGATGGTCTTTTAATAGAGGAAGAGTTGGTGAACACCTTAGACACATCTCTGGCACTAGAGGTTTTTATTCACTGGGCTTTTAATTTGTTTTCACAGCGGTTTGAACAAATTGAATTTGTTAATTAAAGCGGTAAAATGAAATGCTGAACATTATTGACTAGATGCTAATTACATTAGAAGAGATATCGGGGGAGGGAGGAGTCCTTGTTTTCAATAGCCAGGACAAATCATATTAAGAGAGACAAGTGATCAGTCTGAGCCTAAATTCTGCAGGGAAAAAACTGTTTACATGTTGTGGCTTAATGTTTATCATTCATGATCTTCAATTGGCAATACCAATAGAAACATGATTACTGCAGCTTGCTATTGTACCTCTTTTCAAATTTCACTCTAGTTTATAACATTCACTAAGCAGAGGTCATTAACTGATTAAATGCAATGATGTTCACTGTGCTAATCAGGAAGGACATTATTTTAAAGTTGGCCTCATGAAAATGCAAGCAGCTCACATTCCGTCTCTGAAAAGCCCTTTGAGTCTTCAAGCTGTAACTTTTAGTATTAAAAAATGTAATATCAAATTATTGTTTTGTTTCTTTATACTCCTTTTCATTTTATGACCTTAATTTCCATACTAGCATATTATTTTCAGTAAAATTTTAATGTTACCCTTCATGTATTTGTATGAGAATGGCTGGAACTTGGTATTACTTTATTCAATGTAATTTAACGTTGATCTATACCATAATCCTTCCTGTTAATGTCCATTACACAACTTCTGTTATGGAAGGTACCTGGCCACAACCCTATGTGGGTTACTTGTAAACAACATGCATTCACCATACATCTATGATCACTGTCTTCAAAGAAAAACTCCATAAAATCCCATTGATGTGAAAATGCCAAGAGATTTTGGTTCCTGAGGTACCTAAGTCATGTCTGAAAATACAACTGAGCCCCTAAACTGATAATTAAAGTTGTAGTCTACATGCATCAGTTTCTTTCCAGACTGAAGCTGTAGATACCAAAATATGTGAGTCAAAGTAAAATCCAGCTTATGCTCTCAGAGTTATATTGACTCTGCAGGACTAACAGGTATGATAAAGATTACTAGAAGCTTTCTGTGTCACTACCATCAGATGATTCAGAATACAGAGAGAGGGGATTTGCTGAGTAAAAGGAACCATTTTTAGATTGACAGTTTTCCTCCTCTCCGTTGTGCTCATAATCATGTTCCTTTTTTTGAACACCACCAGGATTCTTAGTGCTTTACAAAAACAGAAGGAAACTTTTAGAAAGAACGAAGGCATCGTAAATACACTGTAAACAATAGCTGATGCTGCATTAGAAAGAAACAAAGAACAACTGGAAGGCAGAGAATCAGTTTTAAACCTTGCTGGTCAGAGGGAATAAACATTGATCTTCCTTTAGAGTTACAGCAAAGAAGTGGCAATAAAATGATAAAGAACTCATAAATGCAAATGAAATAAACTGAAGGAACAATTTCTATGTCTAAGAAATAAGGGCAGAGCAAAAGTATGTAAACTGCCACCATCAGTAACAGCACAATCAGCTGCAAAGCAAGGCACAACCACCTGCATTAGCTTAAGCAATAAGTGCAATAAAGCCCCAAGCACAGGAAGGTGAAAAATTAAAGGTTCTCAGCTCTGGCACGTTGAGAGTGTCTTAACAGGGACAAAGAGAAAACAAATACTCTTCTTGTTAGCTGTTAAGAGCATGTGCTTTGTCCTCTTTTCCAGTACATACACACACCACACAGAATGGACTAAATGACACTTTTTTTTCTTTTATTTCTTTGGGGAAGCTAATTGCCTGACAGCAACACAACCTGGCTGGGCTCAATACAGTCCCAACATCATGAGCACTCACTGGGAGGATTGAGAGATGGACCCTGTGATGCTGCAAATGGAATCAACTTTATTCTCTAAGTTTTCCATGTATATATCATTCGGAAAGCGGAAGCTTCTTACATTTCCCAATCAACTCTCAGAGCACGTCTCCTGATATGATTCAGTGTTTGTGTTCTTTCTTTGGCTCCTGGTTGTCATTTCTCAGCTTCTTATCTCCCGGGTCCAGCTCATCCCATGTTGTTTCTGGAATCATTGGAATGTGCAGAACTAGCACTGTACAAATCTTCCTTTGTTCTATATTTAATGAAGTGGCTGAAGCCGTATGTTTCCCATGCCATCTTTAAACACAGTATTGCTCTCCACAACTCATCCCATGTGCAACTATATCCACTCAAGTGGGCTCATTGAATTTGTGTGTTTGCACAATGAACCCTTTGAGCATGGTCAGTGCTAAGGAGTGTGGTGGCCCTGGGAACTGTGCTGCTCCAAAGCCTCTCCAGCCTGGAACAAAGCCAGTCAAATCACTGCATGTACATTTGGAATAACTCTGTGCACATGCAGTTAGTCTGACAGACTCAGTATAGACTTATGGTGCTTAAGTAAGATATAAATTGCAGCTGATTTTCACAATGGTTCTAGCTATTTAGAAAAGTAGCAGATTCCTCCAAGAATAGTTCAGGAAGTTTGTCTCACATGCCTTTTATAAAGGACATAGAATGTGACCTTATAATATGGATACAATACAGACAGCTGACAGTTACAGCATTGGCTGATGGGTCTGCAGAGACTCCTCCAAGTTACAGATACACAGCCTGGACCGCTGGGACCCATCTGTTAAGATGACACTAACTTCAAATAGAATCAGAATCTTAGCTTATTCCTTTTTACAATTCTTACTAAAAGACAGCAGAATAACAATCAAGAGTCTGATTCTTCCTGCCTAACCTCATTCTGCTGTTTCACTGGCATAACTGAGTTGTTTGGGATCTGAAACAAACAAGATCGGGTTCTTTGCTATATCTAATAGTAAATCTGTTGAAAGACTACTCTCCAAGTTAATCAAGTCCTCTCACAAACTGTGTCTTCCCTTTGCTAGTTCTAACTCTCTGTTGATATATACTTGAATTACACTCTAAACTTGGAGAGGCTTGGGTATTCGGTTTGTCTGAGAAGCCTCCTGAACAATTTTCCTTGAGTCTTTTTGAATAAAATGCATATAACAGTGAAGTTCAAGCTTGAGCCAAATTCTTAGCCAAAGAAATGAAAGAGAGAAAAAATAGAAACCTGAAGTAAAATGCATGGAAGTGCCATACAGAGGAAGTTATTAGCACTAACACTTCCGAGCTCCTGCTGTGTTGATCTGTTTTTACAGATAGTCACTGTAGGTCTGTTGTTCAACAAAAGAATTTAGCTCTATGTTTGCATGAAAGAAGTAATAAATTTGTTACAATCAGTAAGCAAAATCCAAAAGGATTGGACATCTGCCTTGGAATCTGCTTGCTATACAAAAACAGTTTAATATTGGCAATGAAACAAATCTAAAGTAGTGCACAGGACCTAATTAAAGGAAACGTGCTTAGAAAACAGATATTAAAATAACAGTCCACTAGCTTTGATTAGAGATGAGAAGCTATGAAGGTACAGTATAAGTTTTAAGGCGTTGATTTTCTGATGTTGTCAGGCAGCCTGCTTGTTAAAACTCTTTGGGTACCAGCACATTACAATGCTAACAGTGGTTGAAAAGCCATGGAGACAGTACTGTTCCATAATGTTGGTCTTTACCAGTGCTTTTGACTGCTGATCCTTAAGTGCATGTCAAAAGGGTTAACTTTACAAACACTACATAAAGGTATATACCTTTCCATTAGAAAGATGTACTAAAGAGTGGAGAAGTTTTGATTTATCACCTTCAATATAGCTGAGGAAAATGAACAGAACAGATTTACCATGAATTTACTATTTATATGTCTTATTGATACCTCCCAGAAGTATAAAAATAAGTGCCCAATATGGCAAGTTTCTGTCTGAACATTTGTTACCTTTTTCTTTTCCGTTAGTACCCAAACTGAAAAGTGTCATTTTGCCTGTGCCAAGAACTTAGCTGCAGGGCTGCTCCATTTCACTCACGTTCAGGCCTGAAGATGTTAATCCCTGGAACCAGAAGGATATTATTTTTTTTTGCTTCATGTGGGCCTTTTATTATCCTTTCTTTGGCTTGTACAGTTCAATTCATGTTCTGACTTCACAAGAGAGGGAATTTCACCTTTTCCATGTGATAAAATAATTTCTACTTAAAACTTCAAATGTAATTTTGCCATTGACTTTACTGAGCCACTAGAGCTCAGGACTGTGTTCTGCAGGGGACACAGCCATGGACAGTAAGAAAGCTCTGGGCAGCATTACCCTGTGGAGCTGTCTACATTTTGAGAATTGTGTCTGGACTCCAAAGATCAAAATGTTGCTTTCTAACTTGCCTTCCACCTGCATTTCAGAAAAGCAAGCATCACAAGGATTACTTGTTAGAGAACACTCCTGGATCTCAGGAAAGTTTCAGGAGCTACAACTGGCTCAGAGGAAACTAAAATTAAAGGGTGACCTTAGTAACCTATCTCATGCAGCTCTGTGCCAGCTAGCAATAACCTGGTTCATAGTTTGGGAAGTCAGTAGAACACCATCAGGAAGAAAAGCTCTAAAAATGAAAATAAAAAGCCAAAGGTATCAATATTAGCACCAAATCTGGACAGCCATTTAAGTTTCAGTTTCCACTAATTCCTAAGTGTGGTCAATGAACATGAAGAATTTCAGCACATTGCCTCCAGAAGAGATTAAAAGCTACACTCAAAAGCAATAAACTAAAACACAAAATATAATGGAAAAAGTAGGAACCGAAAGTCCTTGGTCAGCCTAATGGATTTAGCAATGGAAGCAATTTGTGAGCACTTGTTGACTTCCCTCTGAGCAGTTCCCTACCACGCCGGTGATGAAGCAGTACACCATTTGTCACCAGACTGTTAGAATCATGTTAGCAAAGAGGCAAAATGTGTCTTGTCTCTGAAAAAATTATCTCCAGGTTTGTATTAGAAGAAGAAGAAATTTATATCACAGTGGTTTGGATTAAACCTATTGCATGTTTGTACTTAACTCAGATCTGCACCTGCACTGAAGGTGTTGCAAAACTCTAATGTTAACAGAGACATGTACACATCAGTAGCAAACAATATCTCATAACACTTTTCTGGCACAAGTGCACCCACCTACACAAAACCTAGACTGCATTCTACCTAAAATACTCCAAATCAGACATGCAAAGTTACAAACCTCCCCATACACACTACATGCTGATACCCAGCACTACAGCAGGTGACACTGTGAACTAAACACTGGCATCTGTAGTACAAGAGGTAATCACTGTATACTCTGTTACAAGCAACACTGCAGAACTGTTACTAATAATGATACCCATCACATAACACTGTAGCTGGGTGATTTAAAGAAGAGGAGTCTGGACTTTGAATTTCTTGTTTTGCCATTCATGTGTTATGGAGTCTTAGATTCTTTTCAGAGCTGATGTTATGTCAATGCACTTACTACAATTTAGCTGAGGTCTGTGTATTGTTCTTCATATATATTCACAGCATACAGTAAACTCTAATAGCTCCTTTGGAGCTGTTACACTGTATGCTGTAAATGGTTATTAACAATAGTATTCATTCATCTACATGTAATGGATTCACAATAGCAAAAGTAGAGTGAAAATCTTACATGTAATATGAAAAGTAGATACTGCATAAAGGCAGCATTTTAATACTCAATACTCTCTTTTAATTATTTTTTAAATATCAATAAGTCCTGCTTCAGTAGGTTGTAATATTATACAAACCAAAGCAGCCTTTAAGTCAAAGGAGCACAATGAATAGTCTGCAGAAAGCCAGAGATGTCCATGGGCCTAACTAGTCCCACAGACCTGCCCATGGTGGGGATGGGAACCCTTTCACATAAGGATCTCTGCCAGTGAATCAGCAACAGGATGGAGAAGACCCCATCCCCTTCAGTGCCCCACACTGAACCGCCCATCCTCCGGGCACTCACAGTTGCTCCAGGCAGTTGCACTCTGTGTGCTGGAAAGTGGTGGAGGATCAAGAAGAAAACCACCAGGCAGAAATTCATACTGCTTTCCAAAATCTACAGGCAGGTCATAAAATCTCAGCCTGGTCACCTTTAATATGGCATCCTTCACCCACTAAAACTTCTGTGGAAGGGAAATTAAAGCTAGCATAAAAGACCAAAATGGCTACATGGAACTCAGAAATTAAGCCCTACATCTCCAAGAAGTTCTGCCATCGAGGAACATATCCTGCTATCCCCAGACAGGAAAATCCCCAAAAGACCTCCTCAGTGAAAACAGTCATTTTCAGCCCCAGTGTATACTACTGTCGTGGTTTAACGCCAGTGAGCAACTAACACCATGCAGCCGCTCACCCCTTCCCCCCCCACGTGGGATGGGGGAGAAAATCGGGGAAAAAAAAAGTAAAACTCGTG
>JANZLQ010000095.1:8686094-8770814 GCA_026212715.1 Elanus axillaris | reverse complement strand
ACATTCTTCTCATACTGAACTCAAAACACAGCACTGTACCAGCTACTAGGAAGACACTTAACTCTATCCCAGCTGAAGCCAGGACAACTACAAGAACCTCATTTTTCTATTGCTTCAAATAAAAATACCAACAAAGAAGTCAAATGGATCTAATTCAGGACAGACAAAGACACTTCACTAAAAATGTCCAAGGTGCCCACTCCCTGCAGACACAGTGGGAAACATCTCATTGAACCTAACAGATGCTAACTCATCACTGGCATGGGGAATGGTGCAGAGGGAAAGGAGAAGCTCTGAGGCCCTTCCTAAATAAAGTGTAGAAAAAATGGTCTTTCTTTGCAGGATATTTTAGGGTTTCTTTAAGTTTAATCCAGCTAAAGCTAACCAAAGGAACAGATTTTAAAATGGAGTTACTAGCAAACCATGAGCATGCTATGAAGACTGACTGACAGGGCTGTGAGAAAGTAGTTGAGCTTCTAGTATAGGTTTGTTCAAGTCATGTTTTATTTATCTAAGAGTTTAGTACAGTTGGGAACGTATTTTCCATGTGGTTTTTTTTCCATAACTTAGGAAGACTTCTATAGTGCTTCTCTCAGCGCAGTCTGAGATGGTAGAATAACACAAGAATATCAGGTCTTATTATTTCAGCTTAATAATTGGTTTCTTTAGTCATCCAGAAGCTGTAAACATCAATACAATTTTAGCTTTAGTTGGTATCCTCCGAACACCACTAATTTAGCCATTAGTTAGATTGCCTCGTAACCTAAATGCAATGCCTTTGTTATCCAGCAACTAGACAAAATAGAAGAGGAAAACCATACATGTATTCATGACAGTCAGGACAAGATATGCATTTAAAAAGAGTTTTAACCAAAAAGTCTGAGCAGATTCATGTATAACATAAAAGATATCAGAGCTTGTGTCTTGCACAGACATAGGAAAAGAAATAGATTTTAAAAGGTTTCACTGGATAAGGTGTTTTCTGAAGCTGAGTCCAACACCCAGTAAAATCCACCAGCAGTTATTTATCAGAGAAGAATAATTTGCTTGAATACTTGAGTACTTCATTGTGAACTGTAAAGTGCAAATGTTCTTTATTTTATTGTTTCTTATTTTCATTGGGTTGTACAAAGATACTTTAATCATACTGACATAAGCCACGTTGTAATTTACCTGTGTTTTACAGCTGTTGTTTTTGAGCTTACACTAAAGGTCAATGGTGCTATTTGTATCGCTGGCAAAGGTGTTCAAAAAACCTTACAAATCAGTTATATTTTGGAAAAACAGAATCAAGAAAATTATAGCTGCAATGCCATTGATTTTTGCCTGCCTATTAAACAACTATTCCAGTGTATTTTATATCTGTAACTATTTAATATAATTAGCTGCATGGCAATGACATTTTTTATAGCACTGGAGATAAAAAGCTAATATGTTAACCCCCAGGACCCAATCTTTGTGAGGTGAGAGTTTGCTCATTATATTCAAATTAGTAGAGATACAACAGCACAGGCAGTTATATAGCTTATCTTTTCTGCAAATGTATGTAGACCACTCTAAAATGATTTGCTTTTTTTTTCTTCTTCCTGGCTATAAATAACTGGAAAGATAGACTTCTGGTTCATGCTGAAACTGAGACTTAAACTATGAATATCACAGAAGAAACCAATTGTTCTTTTAGATCTAAATGTAAATGTTTACTTCTATAGCATAACTACTCCTATTCATAGGAATGAAGAATAAACCTTAATATATTCAGAGCTTCATCGCTATTAGCAACAGACAAGCCTGCTTTGCCTCAGATTGCAACTGATTAAAAATAATATTCAATGTAATTATCAAGATTGTACCCAATCACAAGAGCTACTGTATTGCAGGCATATTCAAAACTTCACAGACAGAGGGCAAGGAAGGAGGTTAGAAAATCTTAATGTGAAAGCGATTTGTATGATCGGCATAGTGCCTTAATCTACAGCGAAAACAAAGTCATTTCCTCTGCGTTCCTAGTTTGTATTTTTATGTTTAACTACATTCTGAGTGATGCCAATTACCAATGTGTTAGTTACAGACTTGATTATCTCCTTGATTTTAGAAAGTCCTGTTCCATTGATAAGAATCTCTGGAATACAGTCTGTATCACACAATGCTGCTCCATCGCCCGATATTGAGTTAAAAGGACCATAAATCCTGCTTGGCAACCTGGTCTGCTGGAATAATGGAGAGTGCTTGGCAGCAGTGGCTGAGCTGTAATTCAAGCTCATCTCCTCAGACAACTGGAGAGGGACACACATGGCCGCAGAACTCATTTCGGAGTCTGAAAGCCATTAAACATCTTTTGCTGGCTTCTACATGAAGGAGTGTGATGCCAGAACCTCAGTGCCAAGGGATACCCAAAGGGAAGGCATATGGTCTGCTTTCACTTGCACTGAAGAGTTCATTCTTGTTATTTAAAGAAATAATGGAATGTATGCTTTCTTTATCAACAGCCTGCCTATTTTCAAGAAGGAATATTAATATATGATTAAAACAAATACAATATTATATCCTCCTTCACACTATGCACTCATTGTATCTGTGAAATGGTGGGACATGCAAAGAAGGAGGGAAAAGTCCCAGGAGGGAGTCCAAGCTGATTTGTGTGTTCCTCCAAAGAGTGCCTTGAAAAGTGCAAGAGGCATCACTCATCTATGCTCTACCAGTCACATGGTGAACCACACTGCGGACATTACCTGTCCACAGGACAAGTAATGCTGCTTCTGATGTATAGCAAATACAGAAGGTTCACTCTCTGGCAGAAATGAAAGCTTGTAAAAGCAGTCAATGGTTCCCCTTGTATAATCAGCCCTTACACAATCTAGTCTCACATGAAACCCTTCATTTTATCATGCAACTGAAATCTACAAAACTAATGTCAATATTATTAAAGTTGTCAGTGCAGCATGTTAGAACTATGTGCAGAAAACCTAGAGTTGGTTTAGAGCAACTGCCACAGCAAGAGCTTATTGTCAGTCTTTATTTCATCCCATATAGGAAAGGAAATTTTAGTTGCTGTAGGATCCACAGACTGGCTTTGACATCAACTCTAAATATAACCAGCAGCCAGAAATAAGGAACAGAAAGATCAGGTAGGCACAAAGAAATGGAAGAAATTAGTGAGAAGAAACAGGAATGGGCTTAGAATTCTTTGCATCTTGTTACCAAGCATATTTGTACAGAAAAAGGAGTGGAGATGGTGCTGCTGTATAAGCAGACCAATGCTCAAGCCTTTTAGATCTGCTAGTCTTACAGTTCATTTAAAGCCTTGGCTATATTTGTTGAATCAATACTCAGGCTGCTCTTCTGATAATTTCACTCTGATGGTATTTCTCCTGGAAGGACAGACAAAGGGGAAAAAGCAATCATCTCAACAAGGTCCAAAGTCCTCAGAGGTTTCCGCGGCAGAAACAGACTAAAACATCAGATACCAACTTGCTGAGATCAACACCATGATACCCAGGAGCTGGTAGTCTTAAGCAACATTAGGTGACTGAGTCAGTGAGAGAATGAATGTGGCAAGATAAACAAAGGTAGCATTTATAACAAAAATGTAAACTAATTTACATATATCAATTCCTTGTTATAAAATACAAGTTAATCTTTAAATATCTGCACTGGCAGCTCTACAAAAATCTGACCTCTGAATAGACCCAATGTAAACTGGATACAAACCAAATCTGAAGTACTATGACCTATTCCTTCTTCCCTTTAGCTTTCCATGGAAAATGGAAATTTCACAATCAATTGATTGCATAAAACCAAGTTTCATAAAAGAGTTAAAAAACAAGTCAGACAAATGAAAGCAGGTACTACTCCACCTCCCAGAGTAAACACACTAATGGAGGGCTAATTAATCCATTAAGACACAGACCATAACAAGACAACGAAACTGAACATAGAAACATCAATTTTATAACTCACTGTGCTATAATTATTCTCTGGCTCAGTGAATGCATATACCCTTTCAGAAACCTACAGTGCCTTTCATCTTACATGAAGGATTAAATCTTTAACTAACCCACACACAGGAAATGCAGTCTTCTGTAATCTTCCCACGTTACTCCCTGCACACTGCTAGATATTGCTCATTTATAGTAAAACCTGACTATTTGCAACATCTGAGGAATGTTGTCTGAATGGTTTTTTCAGACATGTGTGTGTATCTCTGCCCTGATTACATCTTCTACAACTACAAGTTCAAGAGTATAACGCATGTCTAAGCAGCAAACTAAACTATTCATGGGGAAAGTTAGGTAGAATTCAAACATATTTAGCATGAATGTTAATCTCTATGTATAACTGCAGGATAAAGGCATTTCCTTTTAAAAATCAGAAATAGGAATGGCCCTCTGTAAATAATGCAGCATATTTTCTAGTATAAGTCATCTAAACACATTTTCAAGCAGCATTCATCCAATTAAAATCACACACAAAAACCCCAATACAAGTGAAAATAAAGTGATTCAAGAGTTTCACTCATATCTACTATAACTCCTGAACATAGAACAATGTGCCATTTACATGGCAGATCCTCTTGGTAATATTCTGTTCTTTCTCCATGCATAGGATGCCTAGTGATATGAAGAGGAGTTTGTATATATAGGGAGACTGAATCCAAATTAATCATGTAGGACTTTGACCAAGATTCTTCCTGTAAATTATTTGTGAGGTTTACTCAGTAAATCATTAATCATTTTTGTCCTACAGTCTTTGTCCTTTCAAACACAGTCACTAGTTTGTGCAGAATATATTGCTAATTGTGTTTTATTTTTATATGAAAATACTGGTTTGCAACTCTGCCCTAGCAATACCACATGCACACACACCTGGTAAACTTCCTGATAACACTCACATAGAGAACGCTGTAAGCTCATTCCTCATTGTATCGTCTCTGTGGAGCTGAATAACAACAATAAGCAGAAAATCATTCAAAGGTTTTCCTGTAAAACAAGGGGCTAGTAACCAATGGTCAACTTCACCAGTTTCTTTTATCCCTATCAAAAGTAAATTGTTGCCATGCTATTTGTTTGCTGTCAAGCTACAGAAACTACGCACTTACTCCCTCTGCTCTGTCATTCCTGATCCTATCCTTTCAGTTGGTAAAAGTGCCAGTTTAGTGCTATCAAATGCAAAGAATCAATATGCTGGCAGACACAAAGTAGCACATTGAACCATCAGACCATAACAGCCTGAGATCGGTTTTATTTTTTTCCCTTTTGTTTTTGTGCTGATTTTTCCCGACTGTCTTATCTGGAGTCACTGGATAGAAGCCATCTATCAATCAAGCAAAGTCTCAACAAGGTTTATTACTCAGCTGTTCAAAACAGGGAATAAAGATCAGGCCTCATTATTACCATGAAATATGCTAGAATCTACTTTATTTTGCAGTGATCCTTTTACTTTGCCACATTAACTTAATGACATAATTTTAATTGACCCACAGGGCTACAGCCTTACTGAGAAATGTAGCTGAGACATTCTGTATATGAAAGGTCCCTGAACAACTTGGAAGAAAATTTGCAATGTCAGTAATATAACTGGTCAGCATTTTATTTACCTTACTTGATTCTGTTTGTACGTGTGCCTGCAGGAACCGATAGCCACAGACCATTTCTGTGCATTCTTGGAACTGTCTTCTCCACAGCAATCAAGATTTATGATTCCCTCTATCCTAATGCAAAGCAGATTATCTTTCAAAACTGTTCCACAGCGTCTGGTTCTTGCAGCAGAGAAAACTGAGTACTTTTGTGTTTTCCAACTTCAGTAGAAGTAATCCTGAAATATGAGTTAGCCATATATTTATGTACATCAGTGGATGCAGGCCACAGAGAGAAGATGATTTGCAGAGAGGGACTCTCATGTGAGCCAAACACCACCTCCACGCTGGATTCATCTATCCTCATCTGTAATGAAGCTGATCATCTGAAGGATGAGTCAGGGTGGTATAACACTGGCATACAGTAATTACTTTACTGCTGCAAAAAGGACAGGAGCTGGCTCTATTCTCTTTCCCCTTAAAAACTGAAGTTTTAAAATTAGGCAATCCCATTGTAATTTTATTGTAATTAAAGACTGAAACATACAGTGATAGCAATGTTCTCCGAATTCACAGAGATTCATTCCGGAATTTCTTAGTATCCTGTAATTAACACAATGAAGAACCTTGAAATTCACTTAGTAATTAGCGGTGATGAACAAAAATGAGTTGCCTTTAAGGCACTTAGGCCATATTCACACATCCTATTTTAAGAACCAAGCTGCTTAATTTCCACACCTGCAAACTAGGCTCCTGGATCTAGAGGGATGATTCAGGCAGCTTAAGTTTAGGACTGAAAGTTTTTTATATCCAGAATCACACAGACACAATTTGGATCCAAGTGCATGCATTAATTCTCAGGAAACTGCTTTCCATCCTGTTGCTAGTCCTACTGAGTGCTACCCTCGTCTCTTACACTAAATCCAAGATATGCCACCTATAAAGGCTTTAAATCCCAGGTCAAATAGCAAGAGAAACCAGCTAAAGGCCATCTTTGTTATGGCTGATACTGTCTGGAAGGATTTCTAGGATGTGTCAAAGAACCCATTAAAAATGCCCTGTACTTCAGGAGGCTTGTCAATAACTCTAAACTGGAGAGAGCAGGAGAAGCAGGTAGCCATAAAATGATGCTTTGCATATTCAACTGTTTGATAAGCTCCACAAGTGCAATTTAATGGTGCTGTATAAATGCCAGGATTGTTGCTTCTTTAAAAATGACAAGATTAAAAATCAATATACATTGTATTATCCCTCCCCTGTGCCACCAAGGAAGGTGCCAACCAATATTTCTCATAGAAAAAACCTCATTCTTCACCTCACATTTTGCAGTTTACCCCTGCTCATGACAGCAAATATCTCTATGATTAAGGATATAATCCCATTTCTTTGCTGTGATGTATCAGTGACCAAAGAATTAAACTATTTTTTACTTTGTGTTTTGAATGTATGTTTAAATAGATGAAATTGATAAGAGACATTGTTTTAACCCGATTTTGTTCTAATTTTTTTTTTTTTATTTAGTACATGCTGGGAAGATGTTTTCTTCCACATGCTTCTAGGAGCCAAGAACACCAAGGTCAAGGGCTGGTTCTTTCCTAGGATTCACACATGACCTGAGTATAGCAGCAACCATCCAAGTGCAAGTGATGGGAAATAGAAGGCCACTGGAATGTCTTCAGCTTGGTAAAACTTGAATGGTTCTAGATGTTTCAGTGATTGATACATATATTTATGATGCTCTCTCTCAATATTAGTAGATACAAGCACATTAATGACAGGCTGTGCTAATCTCCCTTTTTATTTTTTTTTAATTGAGAATTGCTTATAATATGGAAGCATTATAAAAAATATTTTTAGATAAATCAGTACTCTGTAAGAAAGTTAACTACATTTTTTTTTTCTCTTTCTATGAAATGGGAAGAGCCCTACTTTTTATTAACTCCATTTTATGAGAAAGCTGTTCTTTTTGTGTGATTAGATTTCTCAAAAGGAAAAAAGTTTACCATTTTTTTCTTATTATTTTACTAAATCATTAAGAAAATAAGAAAGCTCTAATACTCACCCAAAGAAGTTCATAGGACAAATAGTTTTGTTTCATACTAGTAATTGTGAGCAACAGTGGGCAAAGGCTGACAGAAGAGTTCCGTGGCAGCCCGTGAAGGGATGCCACTGTAGTCTCCTGCTGATACCTAAAATTTAAAATGTATCCTGCTCAATAATGCACTCTTTATCACCCTGTCATACCTTACACTGAAAAGTTTTACAAAAACTGCAACTGACATGCATCATTTATTTCCACTTGAGCCAATTAAAGAACAATGATTGGAAAAGCACTCTCATTAAATGATTTACATTTGGACTACAAAGCTGGGCAAATCTGGAGTTCTGTGATAACCTCATTTCAGTATTTTTAAGGGACCGATAGAGAGAAGTGTAACAATACCAAACAGATTAGGGCATTATCTATCCAATTAAGAAAAAGAAAGAAACACCCAGCTCTTGAATGATTTGGCCAGTAATGTATTTGTGCGCATCTGGTTTTTTTTCTTTATTATTACAAAGCAATGACTTGTACCTAAAATGCTTTATCTGTGTAAATATTAAAGCACTTTACTCAGTGATGGTTCAATCTCATTTCAGTAAATTAGCTGCTACGCACCTCCTGAAAGGCAGGAGGCGATAGGTAGGAGGAACCTTACTTCAAAGGTGAACATATTCACACCTTTTGCGGGCCTGGCCCCAGCAGTCCAGTCTTGCTGCCTCTTGGTACAACGGAATTTTGTCACTGACTTCAGCAGCAACAGGAGTGGACCACTGGGCTACAAACCACTCTCCCAGAACTGTAATGAAACAGGGACACAAGACACTCATTGTGTACATTGCTACATTGTCTAGTGGAAGAACTGTCAGCTGGCATTCAAAAAGAAAATTCCAAGCAGAAATTTAAGAGACAGTATTAAGTAGAAGATGGTTACCAAAAGTTTAGGTGCTATCAGGAGATTTCAAGTTAACTGATCCAGATGCATGGAATTACAGCAGAACTTAAAATTACCTGTTCCATGGATATGCCAGAGTACCCTTAGACTGTATTTCAGCTTTAACCAAGAAATTCATGAAGACTTTGTGGATGAGGAATGGGTCTGAGAAACAACTTAGTCTTTATACTATCTTCTTTTGTGACCATGGGAAAGACATTCATCTTATTTACTCCATCTTTAAAATCAGGCTAAATATATATTATTCAACTTCAAGAAGGGCTGAGTTATTGATGACAATGGCTGTGTAACTGTTCACCATTATTTATTATTATCAGAAGTGACAGCTTTGCAATGGATCAGATGATAATAAAACAAAGTCTAATCATTTCTGTTTATCAGTGAGCCAAGCTAAACTGAACTTGATTTTGTTGTAAGAGAACTAGCATATCTGTGCCTGCCTTCTCTTTGTCTCTTTAGTAATCCCATGATTGTGCTCTCCTACATTTAGAAAAGCTATTGAGAAAAAGAATGTGCAGAAAGTTTGCCATGGAAATCAGTTGGACTGTAAACCTGGAGTTCCAGTACTTTATGAGCTGAAATTTCCTTCATACACTACAAGGGACTTTGAAAGCTGAAATAAATAGCTAATGAGCCTGGTACCTTTTAAACATCATTCTTATTCCAAGAACAGTGACTTTATGGTGTTAAAACCCATATAACCCATCTACAACCTGTTCACAGTGAACCAGAGATAAATCACACTGACACCAGTAAAACCTTCATTCGACACTTTGCAATTTGCAGGGGCAACTGATGCAAGTCCTGGAAGGAACTGAGGAATCAGCAGTTAGAAGGAAACACAAAAGACTTGTGTCCCATAGCCAGTCAGAGGGCCAAACATCTCCAGGATGAGTATTTTACCTTGTGCTCTAGAAAACTGAGATGAAAAAGTTGAAATTGCACATTTCATGATGTTTTTACATAAAATGTCATTCACTTTGTGAGGTAGGAAGCTCATTTAAGAGGGTGCGTTACTGCAGAACTCATGAGCACAAACATTTCTGAGCTAACCTCTTCTTGTTTAATGGAAAATAAATTGGCATCGTCAAATCACGTGCTGTTCTTTATCATGGATCTCCCATTGAAGTCAGTGCAACTCCCTTCTCATTTCCCTTCAACACAGGGGCTAAACTGTTGCTGTTAACTTGTATCTACATACATAACACAGAGGAAGCAGAAGGTTGAAGCAAGAGTGTGAAAGATCTCTTGACTGTGTTTGTTACAATTTCATATACACACTGACAGTAATGTGAAGCATTTATGTTCACATAAAACTAATGCTTAGAGCTTTTAGATTTTTACTGTTTGCCAACACAGTTTATATTTTTTCACTTGCCCAATTATAATCAACATAGCCCATGGATCTTCAGCAATAGGTAAGATACACAAAATCAAGGCTACTGACGAAATATCATGATTTGGCTTATCACATTATTTGCTAAAAATTATTAAAAATTAAAAAAATTAAATAATTATGCTCTTGTTGGATGCATGTCACTAATGGAAGTATAACTCACAACATCTTGGCTACCTACATGAATGATTAATTAAAAGAAAAAATAGTTAATCAAGATAAACTTCTGTACCTAGCTAACAGAGGACTGAAAGTTTATCATGTCTAAATATGTTTCTCATACATTTACTGCAAATTAGTTTTTGAAAGTGAATTTCAAGGTCTACTGACTCCGAGGTTCACTAACTCAGTTTTCATTAAGTTTTCACAAATGATCTACTGTAGCATTATTCTTTTATAGTGGTGCAGATTTAAGGCCTGCTATGAAAAGCAATTATGCTGTCAGAAAAGTGTATTTTGACTTATTAAAAAATTGAAAGGTTTCATAAAACTATTTATTTTGGTGTTCATCGGGAGTGCATATTGACAGTGTTACAGAAGAAAGCATTTTTCTGGGGCATATCTCTCAGCCTCTTCTCATCATACCTTCTTGTTGAAAACTTGGGACAACCTGACTTAGCAGAGAGATTAAAAACCTGTGTAGGCAATAAATACAAGGTACTTTGTGATTCTGCCCTGCAACTGGCCAGCTGAATTTATTTTGCTAGATTTATTATGGTAATGGTGCACATGTGTTAGTTAAAAGTACAATAATTTTGTTTTAGTAAATACTGAAGATGTTTAAAAAGAAACCTAGATATTTAGCAGTCTGATGAGTTACACGACTCATGTCAAGAAACAATTTTGTCCAAATTTTGTGGGTCACTTGTTTCAACTGCATTGCATTAACTTTTTCCGATTACCTCATTATCTCCCAGAGTGTTATTTTTATATCCTATTTGAGCACTATTCATCTAAAATAACTATGACTCAGAGAATAACTGTAATGCTGTCTTGTGGTAAAGGACTGAGGAAAGCATAAAATATGAGCAAAGGACTTACCCTTCAATTGTTACATGGCATCCAGGAATAAATTCAGCTGTTTGCCTCTTGACTTCCTCTTCAGAGCAAGTGACTAAGAAGTATTTAAGGAATGGACAAAAAGTGGGTGATAATTGATTCAACTTGACCCTTGGTCTTGTTACACAGAAGCCATTGTAGGAGATATGAGAGGAAGAAGGGATGAAATTGCTACTTAGAACAGAGCTACCTCTAGAAGACAATGCTTACACTGGTGTCAGCAACTGGGTTTTTCTTGCCTCTCAAAAAATAACAACATGTAATTTCTTTTTTATCCATTTTGATTAGTTTACTTCAAATATTGTGCGTATTCATCATAAAAAATGAGAACTCCCAAATCTAACCTTTTTTTTCCTAGCCTCTGCCAATTGTGTAGAGTGATGTGAATCTCTAGCAACTACCAGAAAGGAGTCAGGCACTTGGATGGTTTTCTTTCCAGGAATCACATGATGGCCAAAACAGAAAACAGCAGGTCAGTCTAAGACGCATGTGCATACTAATGCAAGACTTACAGGAAATAAACAGGAGGAATAAGAAGTCTTAGTCAACCAATAGAAACCTCACCAAAAAGCTCTGTTAAACAGTAGAAAGTATGCATAGGAAGCCTAGCTAGGGTCTGATTATGACCTACAAGAAAAAAAGAGAGCAGTGAAAGGGGACATTGAGCAGTTAACAAGTTTTGAGTAGGGAAAGGCAGAGAAGAGTAAAATAAAGACAAAGACCTACTTTCAAGACCAGTAACTTCAGTGCACTGTAGGGTTAGACAGCAGAGAAAGCAAGTATAAAGAGGAAAGACATTCAAGATAGTTGAAAACTATTTAGGACACAAGTACAATTGAACCCAGCATGAAAGAAGTATGCACATTTTAGTAAGAGACAAACTTGGGGAAATCACAAGCACTTCAATGGCCTAAAACACAGTAAGAAATGGTACAGAACATGAAAAATAAACCAGGTGACAAAACGTAATAAGTGGACTACGGAGAATGGAAAGAAACAAACAAACAAAAAGGCCAGGACACAAAGTGAGATACAGCGAGGCAGGTCCAGAAAGCTCTATACAAAACCATTCTCTAACTTCATTAACAGTAGCAATAGATCAAGAACACACTGTCCACTACTGTATACAGAAAAAGAACAAGCAGCAAACTAGGACTGCTGAAGTATTTAAAACCATACCATTCTAGCCTTCCTTAAACATATAAATTATCATAAGAAAGCTGTGTTCAGAAAGCAAGCTACATAGACCTTTGACTTCAGCCACTCAGTATAGATCTTAGGCTCTTGCACAGTTTTAATAGGCTAAATGCAGCACAAGACCAGGAGGGTAATATTGAAAGTCATAATGTTATTCTTACCAAATAAATACATTTACAGTACCACAGTATGGTTTTAATTTTACCCTATAGCCACTTGCAAAAAAAATGGCAGCCATACCATAAGCATAGAAAAAAAATCTATTCGATCTTGAAGATGTGCTGTGTGGTAGACACTGCTCCTACCACCTACCGGTTAAATGCTGACATATTGAGATTTTGCTGTTGTTACTGATTTTCCTTAATTACATTGATCCTAGAGGTTATGCACTGTTATTGTTTAAGCTATAAATGCCCATTACATCCATTAGGATCTTTACTTAGAGAAGTAAAGAAGCAGCTGTATAATAACTACACAAAAAAGTTTTTGTTGTAACATACGGTACTAGAAACAAATTGTCAATAGGTGCTCGTAATGAGTTTTTTCATCAACAGAGTTAACTACTAATTAAGCCTCCAATCTTGTGAGTCCATAACCATACTTTATGCAAGTGCATTGATATTATAGCATACAAGAAGAGGCACTTACTTTCCTTATTCTAAAAGCTAAGGTGCTATTCCCCTTTTGACAGGTTTGCAAACCCCTTCATATTTTTCATAGTTTTACATTTAAGATCTTGCACTGCAAACAACCTAATTAGGGCTAAAGGAACAGAGAGAGATTTAAGTCAGTTAGAGTGAATTCTTTATAATTAACTTTCCATGAGTTCTGCATCAGTTTTCCCAGTGCAGAGATGTGACTCTCTCAGCTCTTCCTTTCTACATTGTCTGTTCTCCAATGGCTGTAGATAATTTCCTGTTCTGCAGCTGAAATAGCACAGCTGCAAAGGCTGTGACTAACATCATTTAAACCATTATCATTTTTTACCAAACTATTATTAAACAAATTTATTTTCCCCCAGCCTCTATGATAAAGAAAATTCATTCATTCATTTTGTGTGTTCTTGGCAATATATGTTTCTTCTTTAAATCACATAATGTCAAGAATTAGGGAAAAATGATCATTTATCTGATGTCAGTAAGTTAGGCAAAGCTATTATATTTGTCATCATGTAGGAAGCTGCCATTACGTTAGGCCAATTTTTGCAACTAATATTTTTTGATTCTTTCACTACTCAAGAAATTATAATTGTCTTTGAACCTTTTTAATTGCCCCATTGAAAAGAAGGACATGTGGTGAAAAAATAAAATTTGGATTGTATCTGATGTGACTTTATTAGCATGTTGGAAGAACTTGAAATGTGGTAAAATCTTAGTTTAAAATAACCTCTTATTTCTGTTCATCCGAGCAAAAACTTTTCTAGACATTTTTTTCTTACACTTCCTATGTGTTTTAAAGACTGGAAATGTTAGCAAGATCTTGAAAACATTTTTACTTCTTTGTCCACCTTAATATTTAAAGTACTTGTCCCCATGAGCTAGAACATAACAAGTAACCAACTGGGTCATGTTCATTACAGAAAACTAAAAAAATATGTATCTGTCTACAGAAAGCAGCTTTTATGATACCAAATTTTTATGGCATAGTGACTGATTTGCCAGGTCACATGCTCCATGGTCCCACAGTCCTTGTCATCTCCTTATTGCATGTTTTGCCTATGCAGTAGGACTTAAAGTGAAAAGGATGATGGTGTTTGTGCTAACCACGAAGCCTGCATATCTCCACAAAAGCCTTTTGTAAAAGGATATAGAAAGCAAGACAACGACATCTGTGATGAATCAGGGTAGTCATGTGAGAAATACCAACCTCAGCACACATTCTGGTAAGAAACAGCTGAGATCTGTTCCCATTTAATAGAACTACTTCTCTTGTTAGCAGAATAAACAAAGTTTGTATTTGTTCTGAGGTTACTTACATAAAATCTTTTAATGTGAGTGCCTGCTAGCAGAGACTGAAGCTAGAGAAAGCCAGCCAATCCTGTTCATTTTCATGACAGATGGTATAAAGCAGTGTTTAAGGCACTGGTGGGAAAATCAAGAGAGAGATTTTACTCCTGGATTCCCCATGGTGCTCAGTACAGCCTCTAAAGCCAGCTCACCATTCTTTGCCTCTGGTTACCTTTTCACCTTTCTACATTTTAGAGGAAAGCTGGTCTCCCTGCGTGCATTCTTACAATGCCTGCACGTAAAAGGCCCCAGTACCAGTGGGAGCACTAACCAGTGTCCCAGTACCAGCAGTGCTATTAGTTCTATACAAACTCCTTATTTACTCTATAAAAGCACTACAGTGTACAAACAGTATTTATTAAGAAAGGCAGCCTGGTAGAGATTTTCTCTCTGGAGCGCTGTTTTGCTATATAATACTTAAGAGCTTTAAGTTCACTGAAAGGGTTATCTGAATTCCATGGCTAGTAAATGAGTGAGGTTTTGGCAATAAATTCATGCAAAGCCAGGGCTGCTGAACTTCAGCAGCTGACACTGGCTTCTGCAGGTGCGAAATCACAGATGGTTACATGTCATTACTGCCACAGAAGTGCTACTGAATTCACTAACATTTGCCAGGCTGTGCAGAATACTGTACACACAATATGCTATAGAATTCAGGCAGCCCTGGACACCACATATTCGGGATACGGCACTGTGTTCAGTGTAATTAGCAAATGGCTGAATGTGTAGGTCCCACATTAACATCCATATCTTTGTTCTTCACATGTCACCTTGTCCTTTTAAAAAGGATTACAATTCACACTCGAGAGGACTTCATTTTATGCAAAACACGTGGCAAGGTCAAAATAGACATATACAAAGCTTTAGTCTCAAACATGGTCTTCCTGACACTATGTAGTTAGGGATGAGAGTTTGGCCAATCACCAATGCCAATTTTGCCCTTTCTTTCCCCTCCTCCTGCTGCAGGATACTAGCCTCAGGCTACTGCGGGCAGTTCATACACTGGGACAGAGCAGGTTCCGTAATTTGGAACCAATTATTTTGAAAGGGTATGGGCTGTGATCCTTCTTACCCTCCACAGAAACTAACATAGAAAACAACGAGACTTCATGTTTCTACAGTCAGCACACACCTTCTCATTGATTTAGGTTCTCATTTCTCTGTCTTGCTTTAAGAGGAATTTTTTATAATGAAATTGCACTCAGGGTAGCAACTGATTTACAACTTTTTTCACATTCCTACCACAGCCAAATAGATTGTGATCAGAAGTGTTTTAAAACTACGATTCTGCTAATGTTATCTACTTGACAAATTGCCCATAATATGTGAGAAAACCAAACAAAGTTATAATAATCCAGATTTCAGAGAACAAAAGTATCAGCAATGGCTCATTTTGTAATTCATTTTGCTTCTACTCAGCTACTTAGATCCTTAAAATGGAACCGAGATGAAGGACAAAGAAATACTGAGAAGTCACTCTGTTACTTAACAGGAGCTTTACAGATTGACCACTAAGTTGCAGGTGTCCAGAGGGCAAAATCTGGTCTTTATGTATTTTCTGAGATAGAGAACACTTTCTGTAATGGAAGATTATATAAAGTCGTGAGAGGTATTATTTTTTTTCCAAAAGATAGTGGAGAATAAGTAACTACAGGCTAAGAATTCGCCTTTGCTAACCTGTCTAAAATACAATAATTACACAACAGAGTAAAAGTGATACTGTGCCAACAGAAATCCATGGCAGCTAATCACACTGCTGTATGGTTGACCACGTACTTAGTGATATAAACAAATTAATTCCCAAAAGATAGCTAATCCAGTTTTTTGAGCCCCCTAGTAACATTGTGGAGACTGTGCACTAATACCTAACAGCATGTACTTTATATCATTTGGTGGCAACTTTTCCATTAACTGGCAACAAAGGACTTTTTTATTTGGATTTAGAAATTCCCAAAGCAAATTTCTGAAGGGCAAACTTATATAATGCCATTTAATTTGCAATGATTCCAGATCCCAACAGCATGTGAGCTCCTACTGAAGCCTGTTCTGTTCCCCTTAGCCAGAAATGTGATGGTTATAACAACAGACCAAATTAGGGATGTGCCTGCAATATAAACAATTTTCAGCCCCTCAGATAAAAGACGAATGGAAAAACACACAGTCCAAAACAACTTTTATCACACATTTTGGTTAGATAGGCATCAGATTGAACAAAATGATATACAGTTGTCTAAAGAGTCCTTGAAGGTGCTCTAATTAAAAAAAAAAAAATAAAAAGGCCCAAATCCCATTTCTTCATGTGCAAAAATGCCTCTATTGGTTCAACAGAGGAAGGATCTGTCTCCACACAAGTTCCACCATGTACTCCCAAGTGGCACAAAAAAATAACTGTCTCGCATCAGATTCATATAATGATAAGAAATTATTTGCTATCCTAAATTCAAATTCTTAATATAAAACAATCTCATAAGACCCTCTCTCTTCCCTCCAGAATAAAAACATCATATTTGTCTTGGAAGCTACTTGCCCTAAGTGTCCCATTTTCTGTCCACATGATGTGGCAGTATTAGAATACCACTGTGCTATGGCAATGGATGTTTAAGAACACTTTGATAGTGTTTAATTTTTTTTTTCTTTTTGTTACTATTTATCAGTAACATTCCAAAAATACCCTGGAGCAAAACATTTGTTTTGGTTTGGGAAAGGAAAAGTGGAAAATCTATTTGCTATATTTGTCTCACTGTCAAAACCAAATTTGAGGCTCAGGCTTCCAAGGTACAAAAAACAAACCAAAAGGAAACAAAACTATATACACCCTTTCTTCCTGTCCTCCTCCTTCATTCTTTATATTGATACAGTGCTTTGTGTCTCTAGCAGCATAACCCATTATTCATTAATTTTTTCCTGCAAATGATTATATTGATAAAATTTAATATCTTGTTCTGAAGTCTTTGAATTTCCCTTGCACATCTTCATTCTTTGCAGTTTCTGTTGTGGGACCATATCTAACCTCCACATTCTTTTACCATAAGAAAGTATGAAATAATGAATATGTGCATAGTTAGTGATAAGCAATAAAACCCAGGACAGAACACCTGGATAAATAATTTTAATTGTGAAGGAAGGTCTACTGACTGACCTATAATTCATTGCACCCTGGCAAAGTCAAAGGGGTTTACACAGAGACTGAAATTAGACAAAACTGGTCTGGGAATCCAAGTTAGAACACTAGATCTTTAAAAGGTGGTTATCAGTGATTGTTAAAAAGTCCTTTTTACTTTAATAACTGTTTCTTAAGGACTGTTGCCTGTATCCCCAGTCTATAGAGGGCTGACAAATACTGGTTGAGAAAAGTAGTGAATTCTTCAGATCCACTGGTAACAGAATAAACCAAGTAACTAAGAGAATAGGGTAAAACTGGTGAAATTTTTCTGATAGAATGTTTTCCTGATAGAGGTTCATATATTTCAGATTAATTATTGCAATTTTTTTTCCATTTTGGTTTGAAAGAACAATAGATATCAAAGTCTCATACGAGTCTGTATATGTCACTAAACTTACAAGTTCAAGAGAAATATAAAGGATAAATTTGTCTTTTGGGCATCCAGGATGAATTTATTTTCCTTAAACATAGGAACTTAGTGGAACTGCAAGAGCCTCCCACTGCCATTTTGGAAGGGTGTTAGTCTCCTGTAGATCTCTACCATATTTGCTAGACCAACACAAATGCCGCAGCTACTCAAGGGTATCTAAAAGAGCAGTAGGAAACATTTCTGAACAACTGAATCTTATCTCAAACAATGCCAACACACTGGAGTTAAACAAGTGGAAGGAAGATCAAATAGAAGGGCTTGATCTCAGAGATGTTACACACTTTTCACTCTGCAAAACCAATAACCACGTTGGGAAAGATATCTCATTCAATTTATGATTACTGTAATTCTACATTCAATAAGCAAATATTTTTCTCACACTTCTAACTCCATTTTTTATCTTTGATTATCTTTTACATTGTTTCTAACAGCACTGCTGCATGATTAGTTCACTGCAAATACCCTCTAAGGGGAAAAGACAAGTCATTCTGAAGAAGAGTTGCTCTCTTTGGACTATCTTTAACTGGTGTAAACTAACTGACAGTATCTTCCATTTATCACCAGGTCAGAGCATGCACATAAGCAGTTACTATGGAGCAGCTCATGCATGCTACAGAGCATTTGCTCATGCAAACCTCTGTTTAAATAACAGTAATTTATTCATATGCTCATTCCCTTAATCTCAGCCAGAGAATTACATCAGACTGCAACAGCCACAGAAAGACAAAAATTAGTTACAAGATAACCACATTTATATATATGATTTACAATATTTCTAAATACTCTTTTGACACCCAAGTCCTCAGTATTTACAAACCAAAATGTATACATTGCTAAAGAGATTATTATGAATAAAATTCACTAGTATTTGAATGATTCCACCACCATTCAGCTTTCTATGCACAAAATACTTATTGGGGAATGGTGGTAACTATACAAGCTTTTATACTAGAGCAATGTATATAGAGTGTAGCTAAAATGGAAGAAAGCCACCTTTTTGGTAAGAATTCTGTACTAAGTACTCACATCTGCAAACTAGCAGCAACAGCATTTTAACATATGCAATTTATTCTCCTCTCTGAATTCAGCCAGTGGCTCTTTAGCTGACAGACACCAGTATGAAGCCATGGCTTTTATCCCAGTGACTTCATCTGTCTCAGAGAGCAGAGGAGAAAGTAACATTGGGATTATGCATGAGAAACAAGTATGGAAACTTAGCTGGATTGACCAAGAAAGGAAAAATAGCCCCGACATATGGGATGGTGTAGGAAAAGGCACAGATCCTCCTGTAGGAGCATGGGACTGCCAGAATGGCTAGGCATAAACAGGCATCTGAAAGCAAAAAAGAAGTCTGGGAATGAAGGACAAAATGAGATGGGTAGGAGGAAGAAGCCTGATAATACTGAGTTGAAAATGAAGGGATTTGGTATTTTTTTTAAAGGAAACTATAATCCAGCTCTTAGACTCAAGGAAGGGGGTAGTAGAGACTATCAGGCTAGAAAGACTAAGTTAGGAGTATGTTTCATGGATTTCAAGGTTATGTTCTTGTCCTTCAAAGAATCCAGAGAAGAGAATTTATAGTGCAAGATGCTAAAAATATTTCTAGATACTAACACAGCAATGCAGATCACATTAACATACAGCTTTGTAAGGAATGGTATATAAATTAGAGCTATTTGCAAAGGGCTGGAAATAATAAGCTCATATAGAATGATAAATGTGTGTTATTAATGTTCTGTTGTCTTAATTGCAAGGCTTTTGTTCTCTATTACAGAATGAGAATATTCCCTGCAAAACAATTATTCTCCTGATTGTTGGTTAGATTAGGATTTGCCACAGGGCTTTATGCTTCACAAAATATTTTTGCTTGCATAAAGAAACCATGAAAGGCAGGCAGATAGCAAACAGAGAAGTCAAAGAAAATAGATCATGTTTGCTCTGTCTTCCTGCTTTTATTATATAGTTGGTCATACGTGGATGGGAGTGCTTCCCACGTAAGGAAGAAGTGAACAGAGCTCACATGCTCTGTTCAGTGTTTGAAGCGTGGGTATTTTGTGTGCCATTCCAGCAAAAAAAAGACATTTTAAGTAATGCCATTCCATTTTAATATGGAAGCATTTTATTTGAGCCTTTCCCTTAGTTTCTAACATCTTTTGATCAAACCTGAAACCTTGTTTGTTCACACGCTGCCTACTGCTAGTGTGATATAAACATCATAGAACTGAAAATACAAATAAATAAACGTTTCTTTAAAGATGCTTATGACTCAGCAGGACACTGTTTTCCAGTCACTATTATGAGTCAGAACTAAGTCTGTGAAATGGTGTTAGAAAGTACAAGACAATCTTTAATCTGCAATGCAAGAATCATAGTCCTGATCATTCTTGCAATTAAAGATGCCTAGGCTGTTTTTGAAAGAAGAACATGACCCAGGCAAACTCCTAGTCTGGTACTTTCTGCCTATCTCAACTCACTCCTGCAATTACATTTGGATATAGAATACTGTATGTTCTGTCCTGAACAGAGAGGTGTGGCTATGTGCAGCTAAATGGCTGCTGCCTTGATTAATGTTTAGAAGCTGCTTTGAGATCCTTTCGTGAAATGAACAACAGAAATACAAAGGACAGGTACCTAACTTCTACACAGAAGAACCAGATCAGAACAAGCACAGCACTCACGGAGATAGAGACAAATTGAGAAAATCACACTGTGATGTTTATAGGAAGGCAATGAATGCAAATGAAATCTTCTAGCATTACTGACAGTAACACCCAGGTTACGGTATGCATGCATATCATGTCTTATTGCCGATCGAGATTATCGTTAGTGCTTATTCAATCAATATCAGCATGTCTGAGGGGACTGAAAAGGCACTAATAAGGACACACACTGTTTAGGGTAAACACAGAGCTGATTACAGTGACACCCACTTGATTTGGCAACTAAGATTTAAATGGACTATTTTCAAGATGCTGGCAGTGGCATATATGATTCACTTGACAATGAGGGAAACAGACAGTACCTTCTCCTGGGTTCTCCATTAGTCTTATAATGACAATCCTGGGACACACCACGGGTCTGGCTCAGCTTCTGGCAGACTCCCAAGCCACTGCAAGCACTGGAAATATTTAGTGTATAACTACACACAGCAGAATGGAATGGAGGCACAAGCCACGTAAATTACCCAGATATTCCTCTCCTACTAGGTATTCTCAGGCTGCCAAATTCTGTAACCTAAAAGACTGCAGCCCAACAAAGGATTTGACACAGAGAATATGTGCCACAGGACAATGAAGCACAGAGATGTTAGAAGTTGGCTCCAAGGATCACAGTTTGATACTGAATGTAAACTATATTATGGCAATCATATTGCAGATAGTACACAACCTACTTCAGAATTTGCTCAGAAAGCAGAATCGTATGCATGTTGTACAATGCAGACATCCTTTGAGAATAAATATTCACATTGTTATTAAAAGATGAATGATCATATAGGAACCCAAGAATGCCCTCACAGAAATAATCAGTTCAGACTATGCAGTCATATATGTACATGCCATTTTAAGTGAGGAAAGAAACAATCTTGCCTCAATAGAGCTTATATTCTGACAGCAGTGTCAGCTACATCGCTTGGGACTCTGTCTAAAAAAAAGGACTTGAAGGCATAAAATTGAAATCAGGAGAAATTTTGGTACAGAAACCCAGAGCTGCGATCCTGAGTTGTGAACCTCAGCTGCCACTTGTATCCCGTTCATTCAGCATTTTGTGGCTGTAAAGCTGACTAGAGACTAGCGAGTTCTGCTTTGGCACCCACACAGAATTGCCTGAGTTTTGACAGAGCTGAGCAGCTTGGCTCTTAACCCAGTCAGGCAAAAGGAGACTTGGCATTGCTGACGACAAAGAAAATAGGTTTTTAGGGGAATTAAATGCATTTTCTGATTTGCTGAAATAGACTAATTCTAATAATTAGCAGACGTACAAAATCATTTGACCGTTGCATTTAAGACCATGGCTTTTCTTTGCACACAACGGTACCAGACATCAGATCTTATGCTAAAGTAGTCCAGGATGACATTACATCTGTATTATGATGTATCTCTAGCCACTGCCTGGAACACATTGGTGCAGTACACAAAATCTAAGTAAGTGTTTGTGCATACATATATTTTTGCAGATATAGGAACTTAGAAAGCAAACCCTAAACCTTCAATCACAAAGTACTCAAACTTTGTCACTATTTTCTAACCTTTCAGAAGCTCACTGGAGACAATCATCTCCACATCTGATGGTGCCAAATATATGCAGTTTCTTTGGAAGTCCAGTATAGCTGAGAATGCCTGGCAATTTGGCAAATTATGTCACAAGAGTTTTGGACTCAACAAAATAATATTGGGAAAATTGACATTTGCTGTTTCCTTAGAACTTTGTCACAGAGCAGTATCTCTTGTTTGACTCTGAATTCTGCAGACAAATGTAAATGCAAACAAAGAAAAATAAATCACATTATCATCATCCATGGACAAGTCTGGAAGTTGATACCTGGCAATGCTTTTGAAGTCAATGACAAAATTTATTCACTTTAAAAGTGCAAGAGTTATTTAAAAAAAAAAGAAAGAAAAACATTACACACAAAAAAGTTATTTAACTTAACTGTTCTTCACTGATAGGTAGCATTCAGATGAACATAATTCTATAAGCACGCATACAGTCAAAAACTGAAAAGCAGCTACTGAGGTGTTTGACAAGGCACACAAGCACCTTGAAGTAAATGAGTCCTATTACCATAAAGAAAAATTGCACATTGTACAGCATCATTTCCTCTCAACCTCCACCTCCCTGGAAATCCATCAAGTGTTCTGAGGGAGAAGCAGTAGGAAAAAGGGCTGAGAAGGTAGGTCTGAACAATACATTTTGATCAAGAACTGTTATATTCCTTTCTCCTTCAAGCTTTTTCACCTATACACCCTCACTATTCTTAAACAGTACTATAGACTAAATGTCATTCCTTGACTAACCACACTAACCACATTGGCTGAATAAAGCCAGGAAGAATTGCTCTCCCAGAAGCAGCAAAGAAGAAGGAGTAAAAAAAGTAGTTCTTCCAAACCCAGGTAAGAACCTGGGGAGGCAGCAGGCTCAGGTGATCCCTGCTCCACTTGTACCCAGGGGCATCTGGGGATTCTTCCTTCCCAAATACTTGGCTGCGTACATACAAATATGCACAGTGTGGCTCTACATATGAACATAAAATAAACCATCTTCAAAGAGTTGCTTGATAAACTACCAACATTTCAACAAAACAGTTGTAGAAAAAAATATGAATTAAAGTATTCCGAAGTCTTTAAATGGGCTTAGCTAATAAACAGAACTTATATTTATGCATTGGTTATTATTTCTCTCATGCTTGTTTAATTTCAGCGCTGGAAATGTATACTTTTTGTTCCATAATAATGACTCCCTGGCTTATCAACAACAGTGAATAATACCTGAAAATAGATGATATAAGAACTGTAGTTTTTAGAAAAAGAAAAAAATATGGCTGATTTAACTGATGGGCAAGATAGGCTGTGGAATTTATAGAGGGCAAAAGCCCTTTACTTATGTTATAGTCATATAATGCCAGAGCAGATGCATGATCTTTGTCATCTCCTTTCTTTCTCACAGCAGACAGGAAACACATGGAGGTATATTTTTTATTAGCCAAGTCTTGTTTGAAAGGTAGTCCCAGAGTCACATTCTTAAAAAAAACCACAAACACATAGCAGTAGAATCCAAATATTTGTTTTCTCTTCATTCATGGTAAAATACTTTTATAGACATACAAGGCACACATATAGGTGTCTAATGTATCAAATATGTAATATGTAGTTTTATATTGTAATAGCTAAAACTTTCATCTTGTTAATGTAAAGATGAATGTACTCTTTAACTGGAAGAAGCAATCGTTAGGCATGTATTACTAGGGCTATTTACTATTTGTTATTGGCAGTCCAACATTTCCAAGCATGTTGGAAGGAATATTTGGACAGTGTATTCAGCAATTTTAAAGGTTGTGCTGGTATTGTTTACAGGCTCCAGCCAGAAGAGTTATTTCTAATAATTTAGGGCACTGTTGTCAAAATGCTCTAACAGTTGTGCCTCATGCCCCTCTCACAATGCACACATGTATCCCATTTTCCAACCTCTCTTGAACCTGGCTATTTCAACCTTAACTTATCCCTCTTTTGCTGTTCTCAAAAATACCTCTGCACCCCAAATACTAACAACGGCACTCCGCTATTCACCCCTCCTCCTCTTTACTCCATTGCCTACAGGTAAATATTACATTATTACAGGATTACAGACAATGAAATAAATTCCTGAGGAAAATAGAGTATAAAAGACAGAAGAGAAGGGAGAGAATATGCAGCAGCTGGGTGACATTTCCCTTGGTGCCTCTGTTCTATCTATTACATGTCACAAAGGAGCCTGATGCTCTAGCAAATGACTGATTTATGGCAAAGCTATATGTCATGCTATGTACCAAAGGCAGAGCTGTCTTCTCTTTCTTCCCAGTATGGCTTTTCTACATTCTCACTCTTTCCCCCAAATAGTGTCAGAGTTGCTGAGACTCCTCCTGGTCCTGTTCTTCTGCTTACCCGCAGAGGAACTGCAGGCATTGAGGAGGCCAGAAGTAAGGCAACGGCCAACTTAGTTATTACTTTGGACTCAATTGAGAGTAGAAAATAAGTCAGGCAGAAGCAGTAAGATAGACAAGTGATGTGAATGAGAAGCCTTGATGCAGAGAGAGAGAAAGGCAGACTGAATTTTATAGCAGTAAGGTTAAGAAGCTGGTGAGGAGGCTGAAGAGAAAGACAGTGCTATATGAGCAACAGAGAAAACAACCATAGCTGCTGCATCTTTGTTAGAGGGCTTCATCTTGACTCAATAAACCTTTTGGTTAAAATCTAACACAGAAAACCAGGTGCTTAAGAAAAATGACTGAGAAAGTGCTATCAGAAATAGCTGAACTTGCTGATTTCTGCATGCAAACCAAGTAGTTTATTACATACCATATTACAATATGTTCTTACAAAAATATCAAATGGGCCTTTAGGATCTTACAAATGGTGGAACCACTGCTGTGGGAAAAAATCGACCCAGTCCTCAATCTTCTTTCCTGTGAAAGGAAGCCACAGCTTAACTTGAGACTGGTATCATTTTCTTAAATCTCTGCAATCTCAATACCAGCAGCCGTCCTCAGGAGGGTCAACTCAACTAAACCACCACTGCCTTTTTCATGTGAGGAGCTCAACCCAAAACATCAAATCCAAAATACAATGTAAAATATTCTGTCATTTAACTGCCAAAGTCAAGATCATTTCTACAATGTTATAAAAGTATTTTGATTAATATGCATAACTCCATTTTAAAGATATAGAAATATTTACTCTTTTCATAACTTAAACTCAACTCCTCTCATTCCCAGTCTTTCTGTCCAACAACTGTGGTTCAACAGAAGCAAAGTGTCACTCATATTTCTGGATTAGTGGTGCACCAGAAAAGAAACAACTCCTGCTATTACAGCTTGACCTTCTCTCCTTCACAGCAACTCACATAGAAGAAATTCTACTCAACTTATCACACCAATGGCAGGCCCAGCTTAAGGTATGATGATGAACAGTGAAAATCCCACCATTTTGTCTAACATGAACAAAAAGGATGTTTTGAACATACATCATTACCTGCTGAACTAATGTTTGTCTCTGCACATAGGCATATGCATAAATGCAGATGCATATATATATGTGTGCACCTATATGTAATCATACATATTTCACCCTCTCCAGCCTTTTCCTCTCCCCCATTCCTGCACACGTATCCTTGGAAAGGAGAAAAACCTTCTGTGTATTTTTATTGGCCTGTCAATCTGCTACATTTTTTTCATCCAAAACTGGAATGTCATGTAGCATGTCAGTCTTTCAGCTTTCCCTTTCACCAGAATTAAGCACACTGCATGACTGCACAGAAAGCTACCAGGGAAAAAAAGCAAGGCAATTTCTTTCCAACATTTAGATTTGATACAAGAGGTGCCATACACTGTGTACCTTAACAAATCATTAGAAGCTCTTTTTTTCATTCAAACCTTTACTGTGGCTTGCATGACATCATAGAATCACACCAAGGGCTGAATGAACATCTAAGGCTATCAGTTGTCAGTCTCAAAAGATTTCTTTGTTTTGTGAGAATAGACATTGTTTCTTCTGGCCAAATACCAATTGCCTTTCCTGGTCACTCGTGGTATCAGGCCCCATCGGCATGAGGAAACCTCATCACTTTGTTTCTACCTGCACATTCAGAACAGCAGTCCCTTCACAGCACCGTGCTATGTCTCAGATCAATGTGCAGCCACACCTCACCATACAATGACAGGTCAGTGAAAGCTGAGATTCCTCAGTACCCTGAGCAAATCTTCCAAAGACAGATGGAGAATGTAGTGGACAATTACATCACCAGTCAGTTCTCATCAGCTCACCTATGAACCTGCATGAAAAGCCTAGGAATCTTTAGAAAACCTGAAAGTAACAACTTTGGCAGCTTTTGGGACACAAGGAGCCATGCTACAAGGCAAGTTATGGGAGCTGCAGGACATTGTGGAGTCAAATATTGGTGGTTCAAAGTAACCAGAGATGAAACCACACTGATCCTTCCCTCCCCTCACCATCTTTGTCAGTGGGACAATTCCAGCATTTCATGATTTATGGCTCCATGAAGAAAGAAATCACTATCAAATCCAACAAAGTTTAAATCTGGCATCTCCTATCTTCTGTCCTCTATTAAAACACATATAGAGAAAAAGATACACAGCTTTACTTAGTGGAGTACAAACAAGAAGAATGCTTATCAACCTGGAAATCAAAACCCAAAGCATTCATGAATGGGCTTAAAAATGAATCCTTAAAAACTCTCTTCAAAACTGTCCCTTGAGGTTCTGGTGGCCATCAGAACATTGTAGCATGAAATTTAAGAGGCAAGGCTTGTCAATACCTCTTTAAACAAATCAGCAGGCAATGCTTATTGTGATGCTCACTCACCATTCAGAATCTTCTTGTTCGCTACCAATCTTCCTTCCACCCCCTTCCCTCCTCTCCCTGCCCACCCTCAAAAGCATTATGGTTAAAATGGATGAAAAACTACAGTAACTAAAAAAGTTCCTATAAACTGAGAACTGACATGACTATCTTTCTTTAAGTGTGAGCATTCATAGCTCAGTTTCAAAACCTATTCAAACCTGGATAGCCTTTTGTGGGGACAAATGAGGCTGCTGCCAGTTTTTACCAAGTTATAAAATTTTCAGCATCACAATAAATTGTGAGACAAGAAGGAGAGAAATTCAATTTAACAAGGAACTCGTAACTTTTCATTGAAGGAGTACTCAATTGTGGGACACGGAAGAAAGAGTGAGAGGTACACTGTGCATCAATATCTTATCCCTTTCTTTCTGGGTTGTCCTTGGAGGCTTGTCCATAATTTACTTTCCCAGGGGAAATTTAGCACAAGTGTAGCAATTTTTCCTTTCATCCTGCTGACAGACTAAGCTAGCCTCAGAAAAAAAGGGGGATAAAAAAAGAAAAAGAAAGGAAAGATCCATAGATATTATTTACACTGCAAGTCACGTATTTTTTTTACCTTCAGATGTTCATATTTTGATAGTAGTACTAACTGCGCACACACACGCGCGCGCACAGACTGGGGCAGCATGATCAATGGTAGGGGTCAATAATCCCATTTCAGAAGCAGTCCTATTGCAGACTGAAATGAAACAGAGTAAAGTCTAAAGTAATGAAATGTGACAGAGCCACATTCACTGCCACCCTCCAAATATGGAGAGAAATGCATTTCTACATAAGGAAATCCTAACTGGCAAGTCAGATCTAGTCATATAATAAAAAAGGGTACACATAAGTAATGGATGACTCTCTCACTCAGAATTTGCCTTTTTCAATTAACTATAATATGATCTTACAAAGTTTGATTTTTGTTAGAGTATGAATGACTAACCTTCAGGTTTCCTTGCATGCAAATGGCGTATCTCATTAGTTCACTACATTAATCAAATATTTTATTTCCTCTTTATATTTGTTGTATTGCCAGTGATATTATAGCTACTTCAATTGATTAAACCAAGAGATGATCTATAAACAGTCACAATGCATTTAGTATCATAATTGTCAATGCATATCATTATATTGGACAGGGCTTGTGACAGCTAGCAAATCTGTTTTTGATCTATGAGCAATCATAGACCTCTGTGAAGCTGCCCTTCATTCAATATAAACATCAAAAGCAATACTACTGCATTATGAAATGTGATCACTGAAACAATGGAAGCCACCATCCAAAGCACTGAGCAGATTCAAAGGCCAGAAATAAGCTGAGCTCCATGGTCTTAGGGGTTTCCCTGTGGCAAGCTGTAGATATAAGTGTAATAACATTCATTTGGTGGAGCTTTGTGTATCAGAGAAGCTTACAAGAATAGGAAAACCAGCAGAGCAGACATTAAGGAAATATACTCTTGAAAGGAAGCTGCACATACAGATGTCTCTTTCTTATCGTCTCTTCGATTTTTCCCCATTTCACTCATAAAGTTCTATATTCTCTTATGTTTAAGATGGACATTTTTGTGTATCGCTATATTAGTAATTTACTCATCCTAATCCAGCCTTTCCATCCAGCCTTCCTTTTTCCTCACTTTTGCTTCTGGAAAGCTAATTTCCATTTCTATAAAATTAAAATTCTCAGTACAGGCAAGAAATGCAACTGATTTCTGCAGAAATAATTTCATGAAGCTTTTGACTGACTTCAAAATGTCACTAGGATTTTAAAACTGGTAATTCAATAAATTCAATAAAGCATATGTTCAACATATGAAGAGTTAATTAAAGGAAATTTCCCAGAACTAGTAATTAAAGAATTAACATGTAATGCAGATGTATTTGATGGAAATCCACAAAAATAGGTATTACCCTAACAGTGTCCAGTTGTTTAATGGAGGATCTAGAAGAAAAGGTGGATGTACTGCAGCTGTCATCTATGGACAACACAGACAGCTGGAGAGCTAAATGATGAGGGGCAGGTCAATCATAGAAACTGGCTCACTATTTTTGGGGGGCTAGCTCAAACTCTGTGCGACTTAGATGCAAGGAAATATGAAACTATACATTTATAAATGAAAACAGGCTAAACCTACAGAACAAGGACTGATACAGTAATGGAAAGGAACTATCCATCTGGTAGGGATAAAAGTAAAAAAATCCAAATTAACATGTATAAGATGAGATGCAAACATCAACAGACATGAAGGGTAATAAAAGTCACTTTATAGATACTCCAGTAAGAGGGATATCAAGGAAAAGGCTAATCTAGTCCTTAAGAAAGGAGAGGAACATGATGGATGATGCCAAAAAGACTAATGAAAATCTTTTTTTTTTTCATCTCAGTCTTTATTATAAGGTCAATTGCAATCATGTAGCTATCACAATTAAGATCGCTGACAAAGGGCCAGGCTTCAGCCTCAAATAAGGAAGGTACAATATTTAGAGTACTTAGGTAAGGTGGATGATTTTAAATGGGCTGAGTCTAATGAACTTCATCCAACAGTACTTAGAGAGCTAAGAATCAAAAAGTCATTAGGGCTTACCTTTGACAACTTAAAAAGGACAATGCAGAAACTGGGAGACCAAAAAAAGGGCAACTGTAATGTTCATCTTTAAAAGGACTTAAAAAAAAAAGACATGCCTGACAATTGTAGGCCAATCGGCTTGTCTTCAATTCATGGAAAAATACTGAAACAAATAGCTAAACTATTTGTAAGTGCCTGGAAGGTAATAAGGACGTGTATAACATCCAACATGTATTTGTCAAGAACAATCATGTCAAAGCAATCTAATTTTCTTCCTTGATGGGGTAACAGGCCTTGTGGACAGAGGAAAAGCATCAGATGTCATGTGTACTTAGGACTATTTTTGATCCTCTTCCACATAGTAATCTTCTAAGCAAACCATGGAAGCATGCTTCAGATGAAAATAGTACAAAGTGGGTGCAACACTGATTCAGAAAATCATACTCAGGGAGTGGCTAACAATGTTCATATCAGCATGAAAAGATATCTCAAAGTGAGAATATGTATGAGACGCTCCTAGGTCTGGTAGCATTTAGTATTTTGATTAATGACCTAGAAAACAGCATCACAAACACACTTGCTATGACAAGGAGGCTAATGCCTCTGGAGAAGAGACCAGAATTCAGAATAAACTTGGTGAATTTAAAGATCTGATTTGGAAGCTATAGTGCTTGTTCAGTAGGGATAACTGCAAAGTGCTCTATTCAGCCAAGAATAATTAACTGGTTGGGATGGAGAACCACTGACTTGGTAGCCATTTTATAGAAAATGAGAAGTTGATTGTGGATCGTAACTTGAACAATCAATCAACAATATCATGCTCCTCCAGAAAAGATGAAGGTCCTACTGCAGTGGATAAATTAGGTATAGCTTGCAAGCCACAGAAGAATTGTTCTACTCAGCACTGGTAACGCTGCAGCTGCGTTATTTCATCCAGCCTGAGGAACTGCACCTCCAAAAAATGAGGACAAACCAGTGAAAATCTAGAAGAAACTTACAGTCTAGAAAATGTTGCTATAAGTAAGAATTAGGGTTGTTAAAGAAGAAAAAGAAATATGGATATAAGTAAAATGTTCCAAAAAGAAAAAAAAATTTAAAAAGGGGGAAAAAAATGAACCACAAAACTGCTGAACTGCTCTTCGTGCTGTTGTTATACAGGGCAAGACATTAATGACTTAAAGAGCATTCAGGGACATTGAGGCTAGATTTTAGGGAAAAAACTGTCAAGTAGTAAGAAGCAGTAAAGTGTAGACAGATTGCCTGTGGAAGTTCTGGAATACTCCTGGAAAAAGCTGTCAGAAATAACACAGAAATCTGTCCAGAACAAGTGCTGATCCTGCCATGCAGAAAGGGTGATCAAGATTACCCAAAGGTCCTTCCCACTCCTGTGATTCCATGAGTCCCACTGAACTGTCCCAGCAATGAGATCCTTGCACATGCTGTTCAGGGAGCAGTGAATAGGACTAAATACCTCATTTTTCCAAATACAGTATTTGTAAAGCTGAATAAAATGATGGAAATCCAGAACCTATATTTTTAAAAAGATGGTGAGAAATTGAAATAGATGCTGCAAGAAGCCACAGAAAATACTTGAGGGCTGAATAAATCATCCTGAAGTGAGAATCAAGTACTACAATCTGTTGCATTACCATTAATTTCGCCTCTCTGCCCCCTTCCCCCATCAAAAGAAATTTCTTAATCTTGTAGTAAAACATTAGCTTCCAGAGGAAAACAAATAAAAATATAATCCAAGATTAATTCAACTAAAAAATTAGATTTATGTTTTATGAGTGAAAGTAATCAGACACTGGAACAAATTACGAAAGGAAGCAGTAGGTACTCTGTTTCCTGATGCCTTGAAATCAAGACTAGATGCCTTCCCAAAAGACAGGCTTCGAGTCATACATAGGTTAAAGTTCAACACAAGGCAATACAGGTTTAATTTAACAGTCTGTGATGTTCTAGAGGGCTGCAACAACTGTTCAAAGTCCAGAAATTAATTTAAAGTGAGCCTTAACTTCTTTTCTTCTGAACAGGAGAGCCTCTGCACCTATAGACTGATATAATTATTGCAACCTGAAAGAACTGGCATCATCTCCACTACACATGGTCTTTTCATATACACTGGGGACTTTTTCCATAGGTCTATGAACTCAGAAGTATTCTTTCCTACCAGAACAATGGGAAATAAAAAAAAGACATTAAAAAAACACATCCCCCAAAACCCACCCAAAACACATTTTGCTTAAAACAACAGAAGATGAAAAATTATGGAAATCTAAATCGATAATTTGAAGGTATGTTTCTCCTCTTCAGAACTTTAAGAGTCTACTATTTAATGCGTTATTTAGTCTGTAAAATTCTGCCTGCTTTAAGAGCAAAAGGATTAATGGTTTCAAATTCCAGTGTGTTGACCTTTATTCAACATTAAAATGCTTATTTGAGCATTCTGCCATGGTACCAGTAAGTCTCTCCCTAATGAAAACTGTAAGAGAAAGAAAGTTTAAAACCCATATGCCCACAAATAAAATTATTTTGCATTAGGAGGTTTAGGAGATCTTTTACACACACACACACAAAGTTAACATTGATGCAAAGAGCATTAAAACCAGAGTACACATGCTATTACTCTGGTTACAGGTTGAATGTTATAGCAATATTAATGAAGATGATGAAGAATAAAAATGTTTACAAGCTCCTGTTCCACCGAATGACAGTTATGACATCAAACAATTTTAAGCAAAGTAGAACAAAAGCAAATCATACTAGTTAGTTCTGAAATAAATTACAGAATTCTGCTTCCAAATACCAAAAGCTTGAGGAAAACCAAAGAAGGAATTTGCGTATCAGGATACATGGTCTGCTAAAACAGCAAATCAAAGTAAGGAATAAGTAGGCAAGATTGATATTGTGTGATGCTGAATTGTAGAAAGGGTAGGTTGTAAACACTGGCTGACACAGCAGAAAGAGCTGGAGGAGAAGTTAAAGACAATAAAGAGTCTGGATGCTGGTGCGGACCTTCAGGGCACTTACTGAACCTAGACAAAGAAGCGTCTTTACAGACAGATAGAAACTGAGATAGTCTTGATCACACTGAATCTCTACTACTCTGATATTGATTAAAATAGCAACTATGCAAAAAAGCGAGGCAGGGGAACATTTTTTCTCAAGGCAGATTTTCATTCTTTCTTAGTTAGCTGAGCAAGTTGCACAATGAAATGCAATCCAGAACATAAGCCATATAGAGCTGGCATGTACAAAAATTAAGACTGAAGCTAATTCTCCGCTAAGATTTCGTGGTAACAGTCTTATCATATTTTGATAAGACTTTTTCCTGCATAAAAGATTACAGGCCAGTCTTCTAAGTGTTGAAAAGTTTCTTGGACAAAGATAGGTGTTACAACGCTTAGTTGAATAAAATAATTGCTCAGAACCTAGAAAGCTAAAATAATTTCCCTAAAGGAAAAGAAGTAATCAATAGCTTACCTGAAGAGAGAGTATTGAGCTATCACATTTAAAAATGTTAAGAATCATTTAGCTAAGAATTACAAAATGTGTCACAACTAAATTTAGTCATGACAAAGAAATTATACATAGGACAAGTAAGGAAGAGCAGAATCAACTCTGCAGGAATACGAAAGCTTGAGAAGATGGGAACAGTAGACAGGAAAATCAATTTATTGCATGATAGATGGTTGTACGCAAAATAACATGAGGAAAAAACCCAACTGTGAAGGGTGTGGCTGTGAAGGGCATCACACCATTATGCATCAGAGTGAATATTTCATCGTTCTGATTCAAACTTCCTGAACCAATATTAACAGAACCACAGAAAAAAAATCCTACAAAGCATGCCAGGTTTTTGCTAAACATACACACAACAACTCCAGAACTGCAAATATACTTCTAAATTCATGACTCTCTTAAACGTCTACCTTCACTGTCTAACCACTAACCCTGAACATAGAATAACTTCAGGCACACAGTAAACCAGAATGGAGAAGGTAGAGATGGATTTATTTCTGCCTCTTAAACAACTTTATTTAAATTTAAGTTACAGAAAGAGACATGCAAACAATTTATACTAATACTTAAAAAAAGACTTTGAAAGAGTTAACATAAATCTGTCACTGTATGGGTTTCATAGAGAAGATATGGTACAGCAGTTTATTCAGCTTAAAGGCAAGACAAGACATGCTCACAGTGGATAAAAGGAATAAACGGGGTGGGGGGCAAGGATTTTTTTAAAAAATAACATTCTTTTATTAAATACTGAAATTTAAAGTAATTGATTCGAGTTTTTTAATCTAACATTAAGGAAGCACAAAAGCTTTATTTAAAAATATGCAATCAGTAAGTGACTGCAAAAATGACAGTGCCTGCCAGGAGCACTGGTGACTCTAAAGAAATACATGGCTAGTGTGGCTTACTCAGCAGTGCTCAGAAAAACTCTATGAATCATTCTGAGTAGAATATGCATTTTTAATAAATAAAAAAGAAAATAAAAAATCAATTCAACACAGAAGCAAGGCCCTAAAATTTTCTCCAGCTCTGAAATATAAGCATGTTTTCTTAGCCTAGGTCCTTTTTCACTCACACAGATTGTATAACAATGAAACACAACAAGCTTCAACTGAGCTCTCTGAATTTATATAGGTAAAAAAGATAATACCATATACATCATTGCCTATTGCAAGGAGTTTGCTGCCAGGACAATGACTGCTGGATACCTCCAGTGTGGCACCTTAAACCACAAGGGACGTGCAGACTGTTGCCAATCTATACAATAATTTACTCTTATTTCTGCCACGACTGTACCATCTCAGCTAGAAACATTATTGTATACTGAATCAAAATATTATTTGCCATAGCTCATTGTCCATCCCATTCCAAATTTTATGCCATGCAATTAACAAAATTAGTCTATATGTATCTCCAGAGCCTATGCGCAGTATGTTGGACTTGCAAAAGGAAATAGGCAAAGCTGTAAAGCATGTTCCTGCTTTTGCTGATTCTTAGCATAAATGTTTCCTCCTCTCGTCAGTTGTCTGAACACCAGCATGCTACAATCAACTTCCTACTAGTTAGTTAAGATTCTTGCTTGCTTGCCTTTCTTCTCTAAATATGGCACTCTCATGGGGCTATTGATCAGTGACTAAAAAAAGCCTGGATGAAACCCCTTTTTCTTTCCTTTCTTTTTTGTTATTGATATTTTTTTTGTAAAAGATCCTTTCATCTCCTCTACTAGGAAAGTATTACTTGATGGAAATAGAAGAATAAGGAATCTAAAGCTGTTCAACACCAAACTATCTAGAAATGGAAAACATCCCCCTAGAATTCAGTCTCCTGTATTTCAGTGAGGCAGCACACACATGCTCCAATTACTTTCTCAGTTACAGCAATGGTAACTCAACAAATTCTGTTCCAGTCAATAGCCCTTCCACAGATTATATGCCACTGGGAATAAGGACATAATTTGACCCACTTCTTTTTGGTCATACAAAGCCATAGATGATACATAGCACATCAAAATATTATATGTATTTTTATAGTTTAAGATTTGTAGCCTCACGCTGCTCCTGAAGTCTCTACTTCCAAGCAGTTCATGCTATTATCAGGAGGGATTAATTTCAGCATAACTTTTGAAAACCATTTCCCACTTCTCTGGTCATCCCTCCAAACACAGGATTACCAGTGCTACCTGAGAACAGAGCAATGTATATTTAGCCTGCAGTGTTATATAACCCGTCTGTTAACAAATGCAAGACACAAAGTAAAGTCATGTAACCCAACTGAAACAGTTCATACCGGAGGTTGATTTCCCTTGGGAACTGAAACATCAAGTAAGAAACTGAACCAGTTAAATATAACCTTTTTAAAGGGCAAAAGAATTCAAAGGTAATCAAGGATTTTTTTTTTTTCCTCAGAAGGGCATTTATAATTATATTCCACTTTTATTTATAACAACCCTTTTAATGTTGGTACTACAAAAGAACTCCACAGAAAACCAGCTTTGCTTTATATAACAGGATTCAATCTACACGTAGTTTTTATATGCAAAACATCTTCTACACAGGCTATACACTGACAAAGGCACATTTCCCTGAAGAAACAAGGAATATATTTTCAAAGTGGTTCATGACGGTTTAGCCATGTGCCTTTCACTAATATTGTGGGAGAGTCAGGAAGAAATCTGGAGCTTTTGCTTTGAGAAAGTAATGGAAAATGCGTACATACGATCCTACAGTGAGCTCAGAATCTAGGGTTTAATTTCCTTTATTATCCTAGAATACACTTAACATTTTGTTTTGATCTACTAATTCCTGAGGAGTCAGAAACAGACTAGTTCCTAAAATGATCTTTTCAGCTTCCTTTCCACTGGTTAAGCAAGTCAAAATTAAGTAGAAATGATGTACATGAGCTAAAAACTCATGAACTCAGAACTGCATTTCAAAATTCAGCACCAGAGTGACCAGGTGGTTTGTGATTAATCATTTAACATCCTAAGCTGCCTGTTCATGTTGTGTGAGGACACATGTTGTGTTAGGAAAACAACAGTGGGAATTTCAGAGTGGGATCTAGAGGTGCACAAAGGCAATGAGAAGGAAATCTACAGCAAGGGGGAAGGATAGATTTGAGTGGGCCAACTTCTCTCACAAAAGGTCTGCTGGATGCAGTAGAAATTCATCATAGAGAAACCTGCCTCTGCATATGTTTCTGTTTTCTACAGATCTAGCAGATACTAACACAATATCAGACTGTAGTCTGTTGCCCTTGAACAATAAAAAAATTCTGAAGGCCAGAATCTTGACACAGCCAGAGATGCTCTCAAATTACGCTGTACAGATTAAAAACAAGCAGGATTTTCCCAGGATGATATTAATTATTGATCTATCCAATTACTCATGTTGCCCAAATACTAGTAAATATTACTATACAAAAACATCTGTACAAAACTGCCCCACTGAATTTATTCCATGAAGAAAAAAACTTCATTCAATCTCAGAATTGAATGGGAGATGTTGTGTTCGAACAGCATCAAACATGCAGAATCCTGCTGAGGATTCCAATGTATATACCTGCTCAAACTCTCAGCTGAGAAACTCTACATGCATGCAAGTGCGAGACAGAGGTGACAGGGCCAGCTATTTCTTACCCACAACAGGCAATCTGTTGATACACTAAGAAATCAGTGTTAGGAGATGCTTTAGTCAAATGCTGTAGGATATTAATCACAGCTTTGGAGTTTCTGACAGGATGTTTTGATAAAATAAATCTATTTTAAGTGACTGTAATGAAATACTAACTCGTTTTTGAAGGGCTTTTAAGATGTTTTTAAGAAGTTTCAGATCAAAGACTCAGCTAATGTAGCCTCCATGCATTAAATATTTAGTACTTATTCAGTCACTTGAGCACTCAGGCATCTTGACATTGTAAAAGTGGGAGAGAGAAATTGAGTTTAAGTCAGTGTTGCACAGTGGGATTTTTCAGTTTTTATGTTAAAATCCCAGGCATGTAATTTTAATACAAAGGGGTCTATTCTTTTACAACTGTATATGCACCACCCATTAAAAGAATTCTTTATGCACCTGCTTAGATGGGAGAATAAATCCTCTACAGAGTCATTTCAGTAGAAACTGTTGTGCTGGGATTAACATCATGATTGAACATTATTCTGTCTCTGAGCCCTCTAAAGGATGAAACCAAATGCATACACTTCAGTTTCCAGAACAACTAGACACTGGCAATGACCACAGCATTTTAACAGTGGCAGCTAGGTTTAAGCAAGGTTTTTCAGATATTTGGATTATGTGACTATAAGACATTTCCACTTTCTAGCATCCTTGCATACCAACAGTTGCTCTTTACTTTTCCATTTCTTCCAAGGGGCATGCTTGGAGGTCTTCAATACAGATCAGGATGAGGGAAATAATACTATTTGGGGACTTATTAAAATAGATGTCTTAATAAACTGTAAATAATTAGGGGCTGGATATCCATTCCAGAAATGCAACTCTATATATAAATTCTACAAGTTCTCAAGCATAATCTTTCTCGTGAAAAAGTTCCTTGAGTGTAGTAGGAACTTGCAGGTGACTTCAAGCAGAATGACAACACTCCTGAGTGCATTTCTTGGCTCACTGGCAGAGGATTATAGACATTAAAATATTAAAAATTGCCTTTGAAACAATTTTCATGAACTATCATTGACCCATTAGTATCTAGTCTCAGACTTAAGATAAGTATTGCGTATTTCAATTCTGTTTACCACAAACATGGTCACATTCAAGTTCTTTAATACACACAGTTCCTCTAAGGCTCTCATCTTTCACAGTCATTCATACCTATAAAGAAAAGGAATAACCTTAGCTCCAACGTTACCAATATATGGGAAAAAGAAAACCAGACAGCTGCATATTTTCATTTGTCACAGACATTTTCCCAAAACTTACAGTGGAATTGAAGATGATTGGACCCTAAATTGAAGTTCAAAAAGCTAAAACTGACCTCTGAAGTAATAGTAGCAATACATATTCCCAAATCTGGTAAGCATCATCATTACGTGACCCTATTTGTCATAAGTGTCTTCTGAATGTTAAGCAAGCACAAAAGCTGTATGTCATTGTGGTCTCATCCGTGACACTGGAAGACAAACAGCTACTGAAAATGTCTACATGTATCTTATGGTAACTGAATGACCTCATCTATTTTTCTCAAAGACTTATGTCCAGATTTCCTCTGCTTTTACTCCTGGCCATGGCTCTGGAGCTCCTGTTTTCTCTGCCATAATAAATTATATGAACCTGAGGTGCAGGAAGGGTGACCGTGACTTTACAGGAAATAGGCATTTCTTTGTACATAATATTTTTTATGCATGGTTGCCTCTGTATGCACGTCACTGTGAAAAAATCCCAAATAGTAAATTAAACAAATGAATGCTTACTGTGCTGAAGAAGAAACTGTCAGAAGTGTTCTACCCAAAGAAATCCGGAAGAGAAGACAATCTGCACCACATAATGCATATAAAATACTCCAAGAGGTCCCTCACTGATTTTCCTACCAGAGAGTCAGAATGTATCTACAAGGTACTACAGAAGCAGTTCGTGTCTGTCTTTGGTTGTTTTTTTTTTTTGTTTTGTTTTGGTTTGGTTTGTTTTTTTGATATCATTAAGAGTAAAGACCTGTGTCGAAATCATGTAAAGAGCTAACAAATCAAGGTGATACCTGAAGAAATTTGTTCTGTGAAAGCAGATATCTAAAGCCTTTCCAGAATCTTAGAAGTGAATGATATTCTCAAAACTAGCAAGAAGGTTAGGAAAAGACAGAGAAAATAAAATAATTTGGTTAATTCTGAAACAACTTTGAGAAAACTTTTTGTATGTAATCTAGGAGAACCTTTGTTGTAATGAAACACAGCACAGGAGAGGTCAGACATCAGATCTCCTTGCACCGCTTCCTCTGTAACAGACATTATACTTCGAAGGAAGGCAACTTTGATGGAGAGAGAGTAATGAGAGTGTGACCAATGCTTCAGTGTAAGTGTCATGAGAAATGAAAGAAACAATGGAGGTAGTTTTGATAATAGTGAAAAAAAAACTTTAAAAGCCTTTGACAAATTTTGTAGAAACTAAATTCAATATTTGAAAAACTCAGTCTGACTGTGGCACTTTCAGGTGTTCTATAGATTTAAAGAAAAAGAAACAATAAAAAAGGAAAGGAGAAGAGAGGTTTTCCAAAATTAGCAGCAGAAAATGTGAAAATTATCACATAACATATTTTTCCTTATAGCCATTCGAGTAGATTCCAGTTTATTGTTAGATAGCATGTTTAAACTTGTAATGCATATAACCTTCTGAAATCAGGATAAGTCCACATGTAATGCTTTAAGATGCAAAGGAAGAAGGTTAGCATGAAACAATTTTCTTCTGTTAGAATGAGAGAAAAAAATACAATGGACATCTGAAAAGAAGAAATCTTGGCTATATGTTATTAATTAATGGGAGAATTGTTTGAGGCCTTTGGCATTCAGGATCACTCGATCAAACAACATACAATCAGCTTACCTGACTGTGATATGGTGAGCGTGTCTCCCAGAGAGTTTTAACTTGGACTATCCCTGGAACAAAAACTGTAAAATTTCATATTCATGCTGGCTGCAAACAGGGGTTCAGATGGGTACCCCAAGCACACAGAATATAGTATGAAGCTGCTGTAAGGAATTCTATCCATGATCACTGCTGAAATACATCTGCCACCAGTGGCAAGTATGGTCAGGGAGATCTGATAACAGGTAATTGGTTCCAGAGGTTTACTATCATGACGCACCGCTTTTATGCAGTAGACTGTGATCATTGCCTTATAATAATTATGAAGCATTTCTGAGTCAAAGAAAATGTTCAAAGTCTAAACAACTTTGTTATTTCTAGTAAATTTCTATGCAATAGCAATTCCCAGAAAAGCCCAATGTTCTGAACTGTCAGTGCACATGGGCTTCCTACTCTGTTAAAGATACATCTCTCATCGATGTTCCCCAATAGCTTATATAGTGTGTGCTGCTGTCAGGGTACAGGCTATCCTACGTCCTAGCACATGAAGCAGATTTTAAATTACATTCAGCAACTTCTGAAACTAATCAAAGAAAGTATCTTTTGTGAACTAGTAGGTTTTGGATGTTAATCACCACCAGCCCATGATCTTTGTAAACCTCTTGCTGTGGTTCAGCATTACTGCAAATAAAGTTAATCTCTTGTGACAGTATGAAAGAAAAGAGAGCTTATCTGCATTTTTAAAAATATATATACATAAAAAATGGTCACTTGCCTACTTTATTTAGGAAAAGCGATTATGGAGCAACTACTCTGTGGTCACCATATGCAGGAGAGAACTTCCTTCCTTTCAAGAGTAAGTTTCCAGATGGAGCATGTTAGGAAACTTGTGCCATTATTAGGAAATACATGAAACTAGGGTGGAAATAATTTCCAGAATCCAGTTTGTTCCCCAGATGTTAAAAAATTAACACAGGTCCACTTCTTATTAGGTAAGGAAAGATACATGAGATCAGGAAAGGATTTTGACATGCAGTCCTCATTCACTTCTACCAAAAGTATGCTCAGATGATATTGGAGATTTTGGAGATGGCTAGTAGGTATACAGGAACCATCAGTTTACTTTCCTTGGCACTTACCTCGTGGTTCATACTGACATTGGCAGTAGATAACAAGGGAGGCGGTTGTTGTCCAGGAGCTTTGCAATCCATTCATTTTCCTTTTTTCTGATTTAACTTTCTAATGAGTGAGTAGCTTACTTATTTCATAATATACATGCATAAATTCATTGTAGTTCTGAAGGAAGTCTAGTTCTCCAAAAGAGTTTGTATTTATCTGTATTTCTGTGGGGAGATGAAAAATCTGAGATTTCAGAGATCACAGCTATTCTGCTTCATTATTGTCATAGCGACAAATGATCTGGAAGCACTGTATGCAACATCTATAGCCATTTGTAGTATAGCTCTAGCTAGTAACATGTATTTGTTAATGGCTGGCATAAACTAGTCTCTGTACTCTTTGCAATTTAATTGATGAACTGCATAACAAAATGGTTATAGTTAATAAAATCATATTTTGCCATCTGTGTCCAGTAATGAGAAAATCTGAATTATAGGAATGAAAAAGAATGACGTTTTCTGCCAAACAGATCAATGCATCCCACCTCTTTGTCAGCATTAAATTAGATGTTATCTGTTACTGTGTATTTCTCTCATTGGCTGCCATGGCTAATGAGAATTTCAGCCAAGATGGACATATAGGAATTCTGTTTTACTATGAGGAATATATCTTTTTGTCTTTCTATGAGTCTGTGCAGTATGAGTCTACAATGTTATTTGGTCCAAGTGCATCCAAGTCTCTCATGTTATGAGAGGACAATTTTGTTCAGCTCTGCAGTGTTATTTGCTCTTACAAAATCTTATCTATTTCTATAAAAGAAATCTAGAGGATATGTGCAGTTTTATTCCTAAAGCTCTGAAGGATTTCAAAATCAGCTGGAGCTGAAGGCAGATCTGGTGCTGCCACAGTATCTTGTAAGTATGATTACAACAGCAGAAAAGTACACCTTTGAAACATATATTCTTTTTTCCTGATTTCACATTCTGAGCAGTTTGTTCTCTTGAAAGTGAGAATATATACTGCCTAGATTCTTCATAAATATAGGAAGGCCACCACAATTAAAAAAAACCCACAAGCAAACAAACAAAACCAACCAAAAACCACACAACCAAAAAAGCTTTCATAAATTCTCTGGGACCCTACAATATTATTAATTCCTATAAGAAGAGATGGTCCTCATGCAGAAGATGCCAAAGTACTTTATGTTGATAACTTGATTGCCTAAAGCTTGCTAAGGATCTAGATGATTTCCTTAAGCTTTAGAGAGAAAGGCAGACTGCAGGCAATATGGAGATTATGCATTTCCACTCACTGTAGACAAATAACAAGCAATGCTTTTGAGCACCCTGTTGGGAGCAGTAACACTATTCTTGTTCTACCCATTACCTTTCAGATTTTGAAATATTCATCATTTGGATTAATATCTATGTCCAGGTGTAAGACAAATCTTGATGGGCCTCACTGTATTGCCAAATTATCTCCTATTTTTCCAACACAGTACCATCAACATCTGGTTTAGTTTTCATCTGTTAATCTATAAAGTGCCCTTAATCAGTCATCTCTGACATTCCTATAAATTTTCCATCAGACATAACACCTTACTGGCCATTTTTCATTCTTAGGAGGCAAATAAGGAAAACAGACTTGAGGTCTTGAATCACATGAACTGTGCAAAATAGCAGACTCCATTTCTAATTATTTTCTTGTACACGGTGGACCATACTTTGAAGAGCTCAACAGTTGCAAATAAGGCCTGGTTTCCAAAACATTGAACTTCTTTTTGGTGTGTAACTATCAAAAGCTGGGCTTCAGTTTTGTGTATCAGGACTTCTGAAAGAAGAAATTTGTATTTTTAGCTTATCAAAACTGTATGGGAAAATGTTGTGTGAGTGCCTGGAAAAGACAACTCGAAGGCACTGTCCATGGTCCCGACAGCGATTTACGACTTGATTCTGAAATGAAACTCCGTACAAACTAAGTCTGTTTAGCATGGCTAACCTCAGAAAATGAATGCCAAACTCTTTACCACAGACTGCTTCTAAATGATGCATTTTTCTGCAACAGTCTCCTTCCCTATAAAGTGACACTACAGTCAGAAGAATGTTATGAACCTTGACTCAGTGACATTTATACAATATTTTGGAGGCTGTCAGAGCAAGAGTTCTAAAAAAAATCTGGGTTTTCTTTAATGATAGGCATAAGACTTTCTCTCACTCCATGCTGCAGAACTGTGCAGCATTCATAAATATGAGGAAGAGTAGTTAATATTTTAATTCTAAGCAACTTAGATCTTAAAAAACAACCCCCCTCCAAAAAAAACCCAAATAAACAAACAAAAAACCAAAAAACCTTTAACAATGAGCAGCTGTTACTAATGAACTAAGAATCTGATTAAAAATATCATGATGGATATTAATGCATTATTATAATCCACTTTAATGCAGAAAATCTAAATGGAAAAGAAATATATGCATTACAAAAGCCTGAATTCTTTAGATTGTTAGAAAGTAACAGTACTCTTAAAATTGAACTCATTAAGACTAAGTGCAAAATTGGATACAATTAATGGGAAATTTAAAATAAATGAGAGAAAACTGATTTCTGAAACTGATTTATCTTACATGCACACTTATGAAAATTCCTGAAATGGATGGTATCTCTCCTTTGTCTTCCTCCATGTTACTCATTTATTAGAACATCAGATAAGGTAGTTCAGAAAAACAAAGACTTTCTGTAGACAGGCATGCCTGCAATTCTAGGGAATTCTGAGTGAAAACTTTTGACTGTGGGCCCAGGGCTGATTTTTTTTTCATTGAAAATGTCATGTAACTGAGACCTTTTCAATCTGTGTTCATTTTCTCAGATTGTTCTCTGCTGCCACAGTATGGTGCTCAGCTGCTGTTTGAAAACATGAAAAAGAGGATCTTTATCAGAGAATGCAGTTCTTTTCATGTACCGATATGATTGGCTGCCATGTAAGATCTCTTTTAAAGAGCATTAAAAAGGCTTTAAGCTGTATCTTATATTTCCTAAGAAGTCAAAAAAACAGTTTTCAATTAAGTACCTACTGCTTTACATTAAAAAGCTCCTGTCTCCTCATGTTATTTGTATGTTATTTTGTCTTCAAAACAAAGGTAAACATTGCTTTCAGCATGTGTAAGTAATAGCAGCACTCCAACAGGAGCTAGCATTTTCTAGAAACACACTCTTGCTTTTTTTCGGTACTATTATGATCTTCTAAAATAAAATACATTTGAATGTAACTTGATGTCTTAAGGATGGCACTAGCCTCCCTTACATGTAAGTTTGATGCCCTTCTTCATTGCACTGTTCTGTGATTCAAAAATACTTTCCTAACAGTGCAGAAAAGTAAGGGCCATTAAAACCACACTGCAGTCAAGAACAGATCACAGGCTACATATAATATCTCCCAGCTATGCTTCCTATAAATCTATTACGTCGTTGTGAGCCTTAGCTCTTTTCTTCAAGTACTTATGTTCAAATACTTGGAGTCAACAGTAAGGATGCACTTAGCCAGCTTAGGCCACCTGAACTACGCTTGGTCGACATTATCTTATAACATGCATCAAATCTCTTCTTATTTCTTTATTTTCTCGTTCCTATGTGATATAAAGATATATCCCAGATTCCCTTGTGGCATACAAGCTGAAGTCTTTTTAGAGCCAGTTTTCAGCTTTCAAGGCTTACGGACAACAGAGATGAAGTCTTACTGAACATACGCATGGCAAAGACAAAGAACTCCAGGATTAGCACAGATCTCTTATGTAGAAGGCCTCACTCATACACTATAAAAGGGACTGCTGAGCAATGATGGGATTCACTTTACACACACACATTCAGTGTATTTACAGAGAACTGCAAAAAGGGTTGCAGAATACATTACCTTAACCAGCTTCTCCAACTAGATGTGGACAAGTGATTAAATATCCAAAAAATGAGGTGACAGACAAATAAATGCTTCCTTAAATCAAATTTGAGACTTCTTTTCATTTGCTGAGTTATTTTGATATTATCTATTAGGTAGATGCGATTACAAGAGGGAAGATGAATCTGAAAGGAGGGTGGAGGAAGGTATGTAGAAACCTCAAACCCTGACTGACTGTGTCAAATTTTTTTTTTTTTTAATTTTTAATGTTTTATTTGTTACATTATATTTAAAGTGGGAGTAAATGGCTTGCAGCCTTACATGCAAGTCTTAAAAATCTTGTACTGTGGAAGTTTTGTAATACTGGATAGTTACTTGAAACCATATCTACCTCATTGTGAATTTGTTTTATTCTTACACTACAAGGAGTGAATGAAGTCACTGACCAAATCCATTGGCTAACAATAACTGGCAAGTAAATTCTTTCCATATCCTAAAACCAGACTCCTAATTTAGCTCGCAGCTTCAGTGGTGTCAGTTTATCAGAGGTAAAGGTGAAATGTTAGGCAAGCAAGTCCCTGGGAGCTTATTAAAACAAACATAAAAGAACTGAAATATAAATCAACCAAGAGCCAGATCTATTTACATTCATACTAGACTGAAAACATCATTAAAACTCTACTTTGTAAGGAGATTTGGCTGGAAACACTGAGAATCTGGGCTTAAAGTCTAGGAATTTTTTTTTGCTGTAGTCATGTTGTTATAGTGGTAGTACAAGATAATGGCAAAGAAACAGGGCACCAGGCCTTGATCTCGCAAAGTGTTGATTGTTCTGACCTTGGAGTTTAAAGGCTTTTTTACACACATTTAACTTGATGCCATGGACTGTGCCAGTGACTTCAACAGGACTACTTAACATGCTTAAGTTTAAATTTATGCTTAAGTGTTTTGCTGGATCAAAGCCACAATGCTTGGTTTACACAAATTATGTTAACAAGATTTTGCCTAAGGTATTTAGAGATTTTAGTACATTATATTTACATTATATAGCTAGTATAAAGCTAAATCAATAAATAGTTCTTTGGTTAAATTAAAAGGCATAAATCCAAATCCTTTGGATTGAGCAGACTTCAAAATTGTTAGATAAGCCTTCAGTCCCAAGGTCTCAGCCCTATAGGTAATGTGGGCCAGGCTAAGCATCTTCTGGGTCTACAGTCAAAGAATACAAATTAAAATAAAACTCCAGCCCCACAGATGCATTACACAGTCACCACTCAGGAGATCTAAATAGAAACCAACTCAAATATAGTAAAAATCCCAGCAGAGCCAATGTAGTGAAGTGCTACAGGGTAAATGTAGCTAATAGCTCCACATAGCACGATTTCCCCTACATGCAAGTACATTCAGCATCACTATCAACATGGTAATTATTGCTTAATGCTGTGCTACAAAAGAGGGAAAACAAATTTCTGTAAATGGAAGTGAAAAGGAGAATTACTGTATTCTAGGTTTTCACAGGTTTCTAAGGGCCACACATATCTTCAAAATATCTGAACGTCCTTCAGGGCAACTAGGTAAATTTTAAAAGCATAAAAAGCTTTACATTCATGTATATACAGGACTTCAGACTTGCTTTTTTGATAGAAAAATATTAATTGGTTGTACTATGTTATTTTCCAAGCACCATCTAAAAAGGGACTTCTAGTCAGCAAGGCACTAAACATGGAAAGTAAAATAGGTGCTCCCTGTCCCCAAAAGCTTAGGGTGCAGGAATTAAAGGCAGCTGCCTAGATCTAGGGGTTGAACTAACTGTATGGTCAAAACCAGTTTGTTTCCTATTGGGATTATAGCCACAATACTGAGCTGTGTGGCACCCAACTGAACAGTAGAAAGTGCCGAGGACAGGAATGAGTAAAATCTGCCCTCTACCTGAAATTTACCATTGCCATGAAACAAGGATTCAGACTCTGAAATGCCTTCCTGCACTTGGGTTTTTGTTCAGGTATGTCAGGACAACTCTCCAGGTTGAAGCCTAGACACACCACATATTATGCCAGTTCCTCTGGAAATGCACGCGTATGTAGTAGGGTCTGGAGCAAAGAGGGAGCACAAATGACATAAGGACAGGAAGACAGGTCGTAGACCAGGACATGAAGTTACATGAAGTGGTACTGAGATAGGGATAATGAGTGTACAGAAGTGAACATGACTACCTCGGGCAGTCCTTGTATTTAAAATATCTAACAGCTGTTTTGGATTTTCCCTTCACAACTCAAAGAGAACAGAGGAACGAATGGGAAAGAACAAATCAGAATAATTGATAGAAGAGCAGTAAACAAATGCCACAACTTCTTTCTTGTTGTTAGCTTAGTGAAGTATAAACTAGATGGAAAGAAAAGGGAAGGTTAGATATGAGGCAAAGAAAGAGCAAGCCAGATGAAGAATAAATGTGGAGTAATGATGAGATGAAGAGCCTGACATGGAAACAGGAAAAGCCACGAAGCAAAAGGCAAACCTGCACAGCTATAGAAAGTCCAGTGAAAACTTCAGAAAGGTCACTAACTTCCCAAAGGTTTCACCATGTGGCTATAGGATGAAAGGGTGCACCTTGGGAGCTATGCATGAAAACAGTTTGTATAGAGTAACACTACCACATATAATTCATTTACTGTCATCTCTTTCAGGAGGTTTTCTTATAGAGTGGATTGTAACATTTTCTCTGCAGGTGATTTCTTAACTGATACTTTATGTTCAAAACTTCTTTTTTTCTGAAGTTACCAGCATTTTTTTTCTAAGAGTTTTTAAACAGACAAGGGTAGTTATAAAACGTGAGCTGCAAAACTGACTTAAGATTTGAATGCTTCCTCCCAATTTAAGATTTTTTACTCATAGTTAGATAAATAACGATTTATGCAAATCCTTCTAGAAATTATTTTACTATATGAAAGAGTGCTCTTTCTGCAATTTAAGAAATAACCAGCTAATAAATTTAGTAACCTTGCACAATATTAACTGTAAATGATGGTTTTATTGTTTTTTTCTAAAACTATATATTGCTGCCAACTTAAAACAAAGTATTTCTTGTTTCTACCATGAACAGTTGTACATATCCTAGAGATGGCAACTTTCAACAGTAACATAGTTTTGCTTATCTTTCCTTGTCCATGATTCCCACAAGCCAGTTTATTTCCCAGAACTTCCTTTAAATTCTAACAAAGAAATTTTCCTTAAAACTGATGGTATAGAATAGTTCCCTGTTATTTTGCATGTTATCTATATAATTTCCTTGTTAGCACACTGTGCTATTATATACTATAAATCATATTTTATTTCAGAAAGAACTGTTGGTTATTTTTAGGTTCAACTGTTATTTTTAGGTCCAACTCTACTTCTGCTGATATCCAACCCAGCTAAGAGAATAGCTGTAGGAACATTGTCATGGTTTAACCCCAGCCAGCAACTAAACACCACGCAGCCACTCGCTCACTCCCCCTGACCCAGTGGGATGGGGGGGTGAAATTGGGAAAAGAAGTAAAACTCATGGATTGAGATAAAAATGGTTTAATAGAACAGAAAAGAAGAAAGTAATAATGACAATGATAACACTAATAAAATGACAACAGTAATAATAAAAGGATTGGAATGTACAAATGATGCACAGTGCAATTGCTCACCACCCACTGATCGACACCCAGTTAGTCCCTGAGCGGCGATCCCCACCCCCACTCCCCCCAGTTTCTATACTGGGCATGACGTCCCATGGTATGGAATACCCCTTTGGCCAGTTTGGGTCAGCTGCCCTGGCTGTGTTCCCTCCCCACTTCTTGTACCCCTCCAGCCTTCTTGCTGGCTGGGCATGAGAAGCTGAAAAATCCTTGACTTTAGACTGAACATTACTTAGCAGCAGCTGAAACCATCCGTGTGTTATCAACATTCTTCTCACACTGAACTCAAAACGTAGCACTGTACCAGCTACTAGGAAGACACTTAACTCTATCCCAGCTGAAACCAGGACAAACATTTAAAACCTCCTATGCAGTTTTGGGGTGAAATTCATATTATGAATGTTATGGGAACAGCAGTACTACACAAGTAAATATACACACCACTGAATAAAGAGAATATGCCCTGAATATATATGTAGGTGCATTTTTTTACATTCTAGAGAAATAAGAAGTTGGGTTTACTTTTTCTAAGCCTTATTTCTGTGGCCTTTTTCAGATCAAGTAAATTGCCACAAATTGCATTTAGATGACATTTCAACCTAGTTGCAGTCAGATCCATTGGAAAGTACAGTATCTGATACCAACATGATTTCAAAAGTATGATACATCACACCAAAGCCTTTAACCTCTATTTTTTTTGAAGATAAGAGTATACTTTTCTTTTACAGAAGTGTTATTACATAACCTGACAATGAATGCAGAAATGGGATATTTAACCTTAGAAAAATTGTCTATTTTCTTTGTTTTATTCTTTAAAACAGTCGTAACTGAGCAGTTAAAAATGGACCAGTAGATATCAGGAGAACTAATCAACTATTTTTACTGGGGCACCCAGTCATTTAGATAGTAAATAAGGGATATTTGATCAATGAACCAGCAATGTGACATCTGGTGTGCAGTTTCACATTCTGCTTCACTCATTCTGATCTCTCTGGCACCAGCATAAATCAGGAGTAGCTTACGTAAATTAAAAGCACACACGAAAGTGGTGTGGAGTCAGAAGGAAGCACCTTGCTTTCCAATCTGTTTCACTCAGTATCTCATGTCTGACTTAAGAGATTGGCTCACTTACAGAGCTCTACATTAGACATATTGCCTTCTTGTTTTAAAATATGTATGTTTAATATTTAATTTAACAGAATTCCATATTCCAGTCTCTGTGTACTGTGGAAGTCCCTTTGAGGCTTGTGGTTTGTATGCACAGTTGCAATTCTCCTCAAGTGTAATTTGGAAGCACCATGGCCTAATAGCGTGAAAGGAAGTATCTGTCTCCACTTAATCTTGGTACTCTTTTGAGTGAGCAATGAAAACACTGCCAAGCCAGTGGCAATTTGTAAAGTGGGCTTTAAGACTTGAGCTAGACTCACCAAAATTCATTTAATTTATTATTTGTGACAGTGGAATACCAGTAGAGATACAGGTGTCATCAGTTGTCCACACACTTCAAGTATGAACAGCTAATTTAGACTACCACCTTCAAATGATGACACAGTCAAAAATTTTGCCGACTCTGAAATATTGGTTATATTGGTTATACCTAACTGTTACTGCATGCAATCGTATGTCATAAAATAGGTACTGTAAATGTAAATTGAGCCTGTGCTTATATTTTCACAGAAATATACATTTCTTTTTTCATTATATTATGCTGTACAATATTGTATAATATATGCCGAGGCAACAGACACATCAATAATATGCAAAAAAGTAATTGCACTATTCTAAAACATGCTCACAGAATCTGAACTTACAATCTGTTGGGATAACCCTAGACAGTCTGAAGTTACCCAAGGCCAAAAATGGCAGAATTAAAATAACAGTTTAAGTGGCACCTGTGTGACCATCACAGCTAGTTTGCAGGAGAGACTATTTTCAAGACCATTTGGTACATCTAGACTTTGGGATAGCTCCCTGAAGTAGGGAATAAAAACATTAAAAGGTCAGAAATAGAAAAGCTAAGTCACCCATTCACATTGGCAATGGGAATCTTTGCCATTTGGTTCTGAACCACTTTGCCATTCTGCATCCTAGTGACAATTACACGTCCCATACTGATATTTCACTTTCAATTTTCATAGAATTAGTGAAAGTATTTAAGGAGTTAATGGAGGCACAGTATTTCTTTAGAGAAAATATGAAATTAGATTAGAAATTAGATTGCCTTGAAAACATTACATGCAGCAAAATGGGCACTCGGAAAGCCTTCAGGAGTAATCATCTAAGCATGGTTTCTTGTGACTTGCATTTTACAACAAAGAAACCACAACAAAGAAAAATAAAACAAAATAAAAACCCCAAAGATCTGTGGTGAGATTCTGTTGTCTCCAAGAGGTACAGTTCAAAATTTCATAATCCAGGAGAAATGAAATTTTTTCAAACCTTTCTCCATCCTCACAATCACAAACTGCTGCAGGGAGCTGTAAAATTCCCCTGGAAAGAGCCAGAGCATATTAGTGGCTACATGGCAGCTCAGCAGATATGCGGCAGCCTTCCCCTAACATGTTACCCTGCTTCAGCCCTGTGCCCAGCATGAGGACTTCAGAGTTGTCCTCAGACTGCATCTTTAAGTTACCTTTCACCATGTGCTACCAGGGGTATTGTCCCTTCGCCAGGAATAGAGCTTTTAAGGGCCTCTTTATGCCAAACTGATTCCTCTTATCTTACATAAGAGGCCAGAGCAGGGACAGAGCTTGCTTTCTTAGCTCTAAATCTATCCTATATGGCACGCAATTCTCTAAAGTACAGCCAGCTTCTGCTTTGATGAAGCACTGTGCAGTGAAGACTGAAGGATCCTGTTTTTCACCATTTAAAGATGTATGATAGCAGCAAAGCTCTATGTTAAAATATTTAACTCGCAGAGAACTTATGGAAATTGTCTATTCAAGCTCAGCGAAGACATTAAATTACCAAGCTGTTCTAAGACAGTTGTGTGTGGAGAAAAGCCAGAAATGCTCTGAGATTGTAATGTTACTTACAAAGATTACAGCATGAGCCTCATTCAGAAGCTTTTTATACAGATCAGCATTGTGAGCTGCAAAATGTTACCATCTCAATTTCTGCAAAACATACTGTGTGTGTACATATAGATATACAATCAGGACTTATACACAGCATATTTCCTGCCACATTTTGAATGGCATCTGTTTGTTTAGTTTGCTGAAATATGAAAAATAATATTTAGCAACTACTGGTAACGCAATGTTAACAAGATTTAAGAGTATAGCTCTGTCTGTCAAAATGCAGATAAAAGACAAATCCTTTTATCTCAGTGTTTTAATCAGGCAGATCAGGGGTTTGATGAATATGCAAATGTGACTGTTTATACACTGTTTTCAGAGTGAAAGGAAACAAATTCAGTTTCATTATAGAATTAATGACAGCTCTGTCCTCTAAGATTAATAATTAAAACCCTACACACATTAAGATGATAGTGCTCTTTCCTCCCACCCTCTGAAGATTTTACTTTTCTATTTTTTTAAGAACATTTTCCCTTATAATTGTTTGTCCTCCTAATTGGAATTATTAATAATTAATGCCAGTTCAAGGATATGTAATAGTCATCTTTTGAACAAGAACTGTACTTAACTGACAAAAGGGTTAAAATCCACTTTCTTTTGTTAATTCTGTTTTCACACTTCTCCATAAGTTAATTTTTCCTCCACGTTTTATCCCACCATAGGGATCTCAGTGGCCTGCTCTAATACTGGCAGCTTTTATTTATTCCAGTGCAGACTATACATATGATTTCATTCTGATTTTCACAATATATGCTGGGATTCTTTGTACAGCCCCAGCTGCTGGGATCAGCAGCCTTCATAGGAATTGTAGCTTTCTTTCTCCAACACACCCACTGTAAGTTTAGACCAAATCAAATCTCAGAGAAAAGATTGTGGGACAAGTGCACTATAAAGTCTGAGAATGCAAAAGGAAAACAAACAAACAAAAAACAAACCAAAACCCCCACACCAAACAAGATTTCAGCTATTATTTTTTAATCTGATGATTTCTGAGCTGATATGGGAGTAGCTGAGTCATGCTTTCCAAATCCTCAGGACAAGCAAAAATTCAGAGAAGTGTTATAGCAAAGTGAGCAGAAGTTCAGCCTTACCATTAACCCTCCTTCCTGCACCAGAAGACTGAGCACGTTTCATCTTCATGCAGCCACTAGGATCTATACTGTGACCACCAAGCCCCTTTTCATTTCAAATCACTAAAGCAGGCATTTTTAAGGGTAAATAAAATAGGTAGTTTATATATGTTTTGCATTACTTCACTAAGAAAAGCTGTGGTTTACTTCCAAAGACACATATTTCCTTCTGAACAGAAAAGCTCTTCCAGGACAAATGGGCAGAGTACTCTAAAAATCACATTTCTTCAACAAAGCTGCTTCAGTTTCATCTTTTAATGTCTTTAGAGGTGAATTGATCCTACATGGGAATTTAGCATTACCTGGCGTATAGCAAAGGAAATATTTTATGTGAAATTAAATTAGCATTTGTCTATATTTCACCATGCAGGTACACTACCTCATGTATCATTGACAGCAGTGAAACAAATATGTGTGTGTGTGTACTTTAGCAAGGATGATGAATTATACTCCATAAGCATTTAAGGGTAGACATTCATAATGAAGCTTGCTAGATGGCAAGCATACCTATTACTTACCACACTGAGTCCTAGCAGTTCTCTGCAAAAGTAGTCCATGTTCCTCCTTTGTAGGTTGTCAAGATAGTGCTGAAGACGAGTATAGGTGTAGGGGTAGCAGTAAGCAAATTGATAAGCATCATCCTCTCGGTCGAAGCAAAAAGCAAATGACATGACATAGTTCTTCCTGTGGTCTGGGCAGCGATAGTAATATACATTTTTAGAGGGTATTCTTTGCCTAAAAAACAAAAATCAACATATATATACATTGACACCAGAAATCTGGACAAAAGGGCTATGGTGAGATTCAGATTTCTAGACCAAATGAAGCAGCTCAGGAGTTGGGGCGAAGATCCTGGAGCCTGCGTTTCGGAGCACTCCTGGAGCCAGCCTCCATGCCAAGGGCCCATGCACGCCACAGCTACTGTGCTGGTACACCAGTCACCACAGGGACTGAATGCTCTCTCCAGGTGCCCAAGCTGGCAGAGTCACCATAGCAGGGGAGAGCATCACACAACTGGAGAAACCAACTCCTGTGCGGTGAAGAGGATGCACAGGCAGTTAAGCTGTCCTCTGCTTCACTAGCAAGCTGGTGCAATCTCATACCACTACACAGGCTTCAGCCAGACCTCTGGCTGGAGTGTGGCTACATCCTTTGATATAGGTCTAATTCACCAGCACAGAAATGTGGCATAATTAATGAAGGAATGTCAGTACAAGGCAACATTGACAGAACTGTTACTGAAATTCAGGACATCTTTATATTTTTATTATCCTTAATAGTCAGGGGATAAATTGACACCTAGCTAATGAATGGAGGAAAAGATAAACTCCTGAGGTGAAAAAAACCCCAAACCCAAAAATCCAAACAAAAAACTTCAGGTACAGAAAAATAACCTGGTCCTAAATTAGAAAGCAAAGGAGAAAAGGGTATTTGGTCCTGTTCCAAACTGGACTGCTGCCCTCCTCGAGAGTTCTGGCTTATCTGACAAGATAAAAATGAGTATACATGATGGTAAATAACTATAATAGAGACATTTATGTCATTGTTATCAAGCTGGTATCTGTTTGAGGAATAACAAATGTCTGCCTGCCATCTTTCCCCCAACTTCAATTATTCTGTTATTACTCAATAGAAATGAGTAATATATCAGAGGTGGGTCAAAAACTTGTTCTATGGACTCAAGATGTTCAGTATTTCTGTTTGTACTTTCTTCATTTTGTAGAAGGATTTTCTAGCTTTATTTAGACAGGAGATTCTCTAGTCATGCCATGCACTTGTAATTTGATGTAACTAACTTACCAGTCATGTTTGGCAACAAAACACTATGGTTCTGCAGACTCTAACTGATTCAATTACACAACATTATAAACAGGTCTCATCTAATGATTGGAGCAGATCTCAGCTAAACTAGGATCATGGTGAGGGAAAAACACAATAAGATTTGCAGACATAGCAGTAGTAATGTGCCTCTTTGTAATAGTTCCAAAAAGCTGGTCTACTGCAGAGCATCAGTTTTGGCCTTTCATTGCTAATATGAGATAGAGGACAAAACCCCCTCATTATGCAGAAGTACGTGTTTGCCAATTAGTAGCAGTTAAGAAGTCTGATCAGCAAGACTTAGGATCTACAAAGAGAAACAAAAAGGAATTGAGATATTCTTGAAAAAAAGTACAACAAAGAGCCAGTAATGCAGTTAATTAGACTTGAATTATGAATTTATTTGCCCCTTTTGTTGCCCTGGTTCTTGAATTCAAGGCTTCAAGTATGCACTTCAGCATTTTGGTTAAATAAGACACTTGCTTATCACTAAGACTTGAAAATGATTTTTAAGCCACAAATATGAAGGACAGAAAAACAATTCTTTTAATTTTTTTTTTAAAGTATCAGTAGGGGGAAAATGCCACCAGCAGTCTGCACGTACTACCCTAACCTAATAGGTTTCTCCAGTATCTTAGCATATTTCTATCATTTGCCCTTACTCTGGAGTGCTATAGGACATCCCTCATTTGATCTCAAATCAAGCAGATGATATGGCAATGGCTAAATGTATTCTAGCTCCCAGTCCTCAAACCGTAATGCAAGTTTAAACAGTACGTTGCTGAGTTGTTGAACTTTATTTGTTTCCAAATTAGCATGGGAGAAATAATAGAGGACAAGCCTCACTTTATGCTATGAAAATTTCATGTAAAATGAGACCAATAGGAGGAAATTCAGGATTTTAGAAAGGCTAATGCTAATTGAAATTCATCTGCTGAGAGTTAATGTTTAAATGACACATAGTTCTCGGTTCAATAACTTTCTACTTTTAAGCAAGTTGAAGACAACTTTGTTAATGTATTAAAGGCACTTTTGATATTTCATTCCCTTTCCCCTTCATTATAGAAGCTAAGCATCTGTTTTATTATCCACTTTGACACATCACTTTATGGCTGCATTTGGCTATTATGGCTAATCTTGATGTCTAGGACATCTGGTATTGACATTTCACTATCTGGTGTCTGCCACAACAGCAGAAACCATCCTCAGTTCCTAGGTTTAAATTCACCCTCTCAGGGCAGAAAGTGCCCAAACTCTTAATTCAAACCATATCTTCCAAAAATAATTATAAAAGTACTCCTGTTACTGCTAATCTATTTTTATCTTTCTTAGCACTTTGTCACTGCTAATCTATTTGTGAGTCATATAGAGAAAGAGAGTTAGTGTTTAGATACCAAAAACACATCTTTACACACAGGAGTCTAATCAGATTGAGATCTTATCAGGGAATTAAAGGAAAAAAAAAAGAAAAAAGGGAAAGAAAAAGAAAGAAAAGAGACACAGTGCTAGATATCACCAACTGAGTTTTTGATAACAAAAAGAAATTGCTCAGTTCTTGAATTAACCTTTGTGTCCTAGACCCACTATTGTTTACTCTTTCCCTTTTTTGTTCTATGCCTTCTGGAAAAGGACACCCACACACTGTGGCAGCAGCTGCTCCTATTAATTTAAAGCTATTACAAAAATTAAAATTAAACCCAATTACTTTGGCTGGTTTATAGCCGGGGAACGGCTTAGTCTGATTGTTCCCTCTGGTTATGGACAAAAACAATATTCCTACCTACAGGCAGCTGCCAGTGGAATACTAATGCATCTAGGGCCTGGCAGGGACATATTCAGAATGCAGAGTCTAACTGCATTTCTTACTAGAGAAAAATATCTTATCATGGATCTGCAGAAATGCACCAACTTCTTACACTCTAAGTCACAATGAAGCTGATTTGCAGTTAGAGGTAGAAAAGCAAAATGATGGTAGAAAGCCTAATGCTCAGATTTGTCATTTTGCATTTCTAGGCAGCTCACACTAAGAAATGCACCCTGCTAATTGATACACAACTGCCTGGATTTCAGCGCTTCTGAATGGTTATTTAAAGGAGAACTACCCCAATTCTGAGTACAGCCACAGAGCATAACATGCAAGCAACTGATTTCCAGTCTGATTTTAGAGATGTATTTGCAGAAATGAAGCTTGATATTTTACATCATTTTGAAACAAATTCAGACTGCCTAGTCTTAAAGATAAATGCAAAATTCTTTCTGTCAAAGGAAGAAGGAAGTACAGAAACGAAGATTTTCTTTCTATTTTGACTCTCATAGTCCAGTGCCAGTCAAAGGCTTGAGCCAGTGGATTTAAGTGTCTTCTATCTGACAAGGTAGCACTCCCGACCCAGCAGGTTTGTTACTCCAAGTGTGAATGTTTGTGTGCTTGTCTGTTCCAGTATGTTTGCTACATTGCAGTCTGGAGTCAGGACATTTACTCTGTTTCAGTAGCATTCAATAAGATCAAATTTATAAGTTTACAGAAAAAAAAAATTCGAGTCCTCATTCAGTTTCAAAAACCTGATAACTTTAGAGGTCCCAGGATATTACTTTTTGCTACTACAACAGGCAATGAGGGGTATAACTGGGCTTTGAGAATTTTATCCTGACCATACTTCTATTTGGAACATATTTTTTTTTTCAACTCTAATAATTTTGATCTTAAAGGCAAACTTAATTATCTGTTCTGCCTTTTTTTTTTTTTCTCTGCTACCTTATTTCCCTTTGAATATTGGGACTTAATCAAGACTTTGGGGAACAAACACTGGGGGGGGGGATGCTGCTGTGTGACATCTGTTCTTCAAGTTGTAAACACATAAGGGTGCTAATCAAATCCTTTTGTGGTACCAAACCACAAATAATTAGAAAATAACAATCTTTGGAGTGATTTTTCCCTCCCTGTTGCATGACCAAAGCAGGAAGCTCTTGCCCAGCCAAATTCCCAATGACTTTAATGAGCAGCCTAAACACTCTTTGGACCACTTTTAATATGGCACTTTTGAAGTAATCATTCAGTTCCTTGCCTCTACAGGACTGGTTAGACATATCACAGTCAGTAGACTTCAAAGTAAAATGATGATCTTTGGAGGAAAAACAAAAAGCTGCAGCTGCTGTAAAAGATCAATAGCCAAAAGAAAAATTAAGTGATCTGACTGACTTGTAGAGAAACGCTCAAGTGAATCTGTAGTGTTAGCTGTGGTGACACACTGTGGTGATCATTTTCAATTGCCATCAATTTGCAGATGTGGGGATACAACTTAACAATTTTACAAATTTCCAAGCTTGCTTATATAATTCAAAGGGGTGGGCCTGAGTCACAGTCCCAGAGGAAATTAAGGCTAAATTGTAAAGACATTTGAAGCTCAAAACCCAATTCCAATTCAACTTTAGAAAACAACCTTGGATTTATTGATGCGAGCCAAAATACTAGATCTAGCTGCTCCTTCTGAGTGTTCAGATTTTACTCTTAGAGCTGGATGTCCTTATTTATTAACTGCAAGAAATCCAACAAACTCTAGAGAAAATATAAGGATGTTAATCATGCACTGCAAACTCCTCTTCTGGGAGGCAGCCCTTTCAAATTGAAGGCATTACTGACTTGTTTCTGTTAGTCTAAGCCATTATTTTTCTTCTTGCTTATTCTTGTTGACAAGTGGAGCTGACCATCTTCAAAATTCCTAGCTTACATGTGACAAAATGAGTTTGTAGGGTTTTTTCTTGCACATAATTTTATATTTGATTCACAGAGCATGGAGTGACAGTGAATATGTCAGATAGTGTTAAATATTTTTTACGGATAACTGAATCGGTTTTGGCACAGCTAACTCAGTTTCAGACACTGCAAAATAAGTCTGGCTTTTATTCTTGCTAATATGTCTTAGAATGTTCTCCAGCTATTTTTAACATTTTTAGCAGCCTACTAGGCACTTCATGGTTTTCCACCTCTACCAATACCTGGTTTCTTCTTCTTAAGTATAAAAATCAAAATATTGTGTAATTTAATGGCTTTCAAAAAAACAGGAAATCTACATATTAAGCATACAGCTTTCAAGGGTTAATGTTAATTAAAATAATTAAGTAATCTCTATAAAGACTGCTAGAGAATTCAATAACAGTGAACTGTACAAAGATTGATTGTATACTCTGCATTCTTTACAACTTCAAGGGGAAAACACTGAGTTTTTACTATTTTTTTCTCTAAAACTTAAGTAAATAATTAAGCAATGAGAAGGCACATTTCATTTTTTTAGAGAATTTCTGCATTTTAGATATTTGTAATAAACATGATAAAATTTCATCAGTACTGGGTACCTGCATTAGTGCTAGTCTAACCTGGCATGCTTTTTTTTTTTTTTTTATGAGACCTGCGTATCAGATGAATCAGTCGCATCAGCTGATACTAAGATAGCAAAAATATCCTGAAAGTACATTACTACTGTTTTAAAACTTGAAAGCCAAAAACTAGAAACCGATATGCATGAACAAATGTTATGAGAATAATTCCCCACATTTCATATGTGCTTGGATACATTCAGGGGGAACGTGCTAAGAAAGGTTTTTAACAAAATGGAATCTTCAACATAGTGAAGTGTTCTGACAAGGAAAATTCAGTGGTGAGGAGAAACAATAAATAGAAAATCACAGTGGGAAATGTCCTTTGTTCTGTGTTTGCAGATTTCCTTACAGAAATGTGGTCCTTACCCACAGGCCAATCTTCTAGGTCCTACGATAATACCAATAACAAAAACATAATGATAGCATGCCACCTAAAACCAGAGCAACCAGTGGAAATCATTATTCCTAAAAGTGACAAGAGATGGTGAGGAAAGGGTGTACCATGTGGGAAGCACAGTGAAGCACTACTGAATGGTCCCTACTAGCAGATCATGATTATGGGACAGAAAGTAATACTGAAAACCTGTTCCTGGGTTCTGCTAGCAGAAATGAAATCAGCATCCTTCAATTCACCAGAATAAGCATAATGTTATGAAGAAGAGGGCTGCTAAATGATGAGATGGCAAGAAATAATTTTTAAAATGACTGAATTACTTTTAAAGCAGCCTCATATCAGACAGGGCAACACTGCATCCCCCGAATGCAGAGAAGTGTTGTTTCAGGCTCTCCAAACCTCAGTATGGTTTTGTGGGAGGAGGTTTCCTTCAGTATCATCCATCATTCACTCGTCTATCTCCCCTAAATGTAAAACATGTTCACAGAGGTCCAGATTTGGCACAGTGCCCTCTTTTGACAAAACACTTTACTATGTCTTAGGAGAGCTGTCAGCTGGTAGCAAAATCCAAATTCTTTTGCCAGCAGCAGGTACAAGAGGGGTCTCCAGTGAACAAGCAGCTGATTGATCTTTTCTCCCTCCTGCCTACCATTATAACCAAAGGTATACTCCTTCCTCCATCTTTTGTTTATTCTGTCCAGTTGCTAGAGCTTATACTGCAGTGACTTTCCTCTGAAGCAGCAGTTCCAATACTGCAATTATTCTACAGAAACTTTCTTTTAAACTGCAGGGATAATGAATGGTGCTGATTTTTTCTGCTGTCAAAATATGATTTGCCTACTGACCACACGGTTCCAGCCATGTATTGCTTCAACAGCAATATCTCTGTGCAGAGCTTGGAAAGGAAAGAAGAAAGGGAGAAAAGTTGACTTTCCACAAAAATATTAGAACAAGAAAAGAAAACAGTAAAGTTAGCCATACATGCATTGTGATCCTCTGAAGACATCATGAATGCAAAAGAAGGATGCAGGAGCCAGCATTTCTGTCCTGAAATGCAGCTACTGGGGAAAAAAAACAAACACAGTGTCAAAAAAAAAAAAAAAAATTAAATTGGCGAATGAGAATTTGACGTAAGGAAAGAGAGAAGATATAGCATGTCAGAATACTGCACCACTGCAGTTCCAAAGCTTGCAACATGCAGAAAAGACACACAAGGGGGGGTGGAAGCAATTGAAAGAGTAGCCACAAATACTGCTAAAGAAGTGGAGAGATTTAAAAGAATTAAGTCAGCATGAATAATGTTGTACTAGAAAAAGGTGAGGACAAGAAATGGTCCACCTCAGCATATAAATCTGAAAACCACATAGCAATGCTTGTCCTAGTTTTGACCTATACCAGACTCTCTAGACATAAAAGATCAACTCTACCGACAACTTCAGAAGACGGTTTGAATATACTGACATTAGGGAGAAAAGAAACATATACAAAACAGAAGAAAACATATCACTGCCTGGATCAGAAAGGAAGATAGGTTAGGAAACTGAAAGGAGGAAACAAGACTGGCACACCACAAGCATACCAGCTTCAAATTGGCCAGAAGCAAGGTAATAGAATGACTTAGAATAAATGACCTTTTAGGCCTTTCCCTTATCTCCTATCTGTGAAAAAAAACCACACCATGCTTGAGACAATCGTATACTGGACAGATTTTAGAAAAGGCTGCTTGGTGAGAAAGTTTATTCCTATTCAGAATCTCTTCAAAATATGTTTATTTCAGTCAGATTTTTCTCCAACAGCCAGTTCAAAGGAATTCCAAAGAATTTCACTAAACAATTCACCCATTAACATAGTATTTTAATGTCTTCACGTCCAAATTCAGCATTTTACTCCATTATTCTTTCCTGTCTCCACTATAATCTGACATACAATTCCTCCAGATTATGTTGACTGGAAAATACATACTTACAGGATCATACAGGCTATAAAACTGAGTCCTTGCAATGTTTGGAGCACGTGTCAGCCTGGGAATGAGGGACCAACTTCAGTCCCAAATTTAAGTCCCTGAACTGCACTACCAGTAGACCACTGGGTCAGCTTTAATAGCCTCTTAGCCTCAATTACCTAATTAGCCTTTTCTGCACTCTCTTTTTCTCCCTTTCCCATCTGTTCATCTATTCCCACCACTCCCTGTTCTTCTGCAAGAATAATTTTTAAAATCTATGTTAACTTCATTTAGGTTAGTCTCAGGTGACTTCTCCTCTATGCAAGAATAATTTATCAGTCTCATAAGAGCCCCAACTTGAGGAAGTATTTCAGTAACATCTGAATTCTGAAATCCATGCTTAAAACGTTGATGATTTCACAGTCTAAATACAAAGTTGAGATTGTTCATTTATGTCATTTTGATGTGAATTTTAACTAACTACCAAAGGAAGGAGAATGGATATGAAATAGATTTTTACCAGTTGTAGCTTGGTTGATACTGAGCTGTCCTTGGTGAGATCTGAAACCCCCTGGAAGCCTTAGCCTTCCAAACTTATATTATTCCTGATAAAGATCAGAGCATCTCTGATAGTAGATGATGTATGAGCAGGATAAAAACAAAAGAAAACAGGAAATTGTCATCATGGATCAGACTTTGTTAGCTGGGAAAACTTACCCACAATATTATGCTTTATCCTATCGTCTGTCTCCACGCAATGAAGACCAAGTTCAGTAATTCATTTTTAATGTCCCGTTTCTTATGCCTTCCAGCACCTTGTTCACTTTTTCTACCATAACAGCATCTCAAATGGCTTCTGTTATGGAACTGCCAACAGCGATGTTCAGTTTTTTTCCCTTCAGTTAGAGGATAAGATTTTTGTGCAGTTTTCTCCATGCATTAACCTCTCATTTATCAGGACTGAGCCTTCTTTATCCAAGTAACTTGTTTAGAACACTCAGAAGTTTCTAACAGTGTGCTATAGGCTTAAATTACTTAAATGATTACATTATTTTTAAGTGTTACCACCTAATCCTTCACCTCTCTCCCTAGATCATAATTATATTTAGCATAGGAGCTGATAGGTAATTTTAAGAAACACAGCTGCTAGCCTTTTACTGTGATGAAAACTGACCACTTAGCCCTCTGCCTTTTTGTTTCTTTGTCGGTTTTTGATCTATGATGATACTTGCCCTGTCCCCATATGTGACTACTTAGCCTTTGTAGCAGTGTCTTGTGACAGACTTTGTCACAACCTTTTAAAAAGTCAAAATACATTATGTCAGGCAGCTTGCCTCATAAGCCTAGTAGCTGAAACCTAAAGGTGAGGAAACATTCACAGGAATTCCCAAGGGGAAAGTGCACCTTGGCATCCAATGGAATCAAAGGGAGATAAACAGAAAAGTGGTGGGCAAGCCAGACACACCTTCCTTTGGCACATATTACAATTATATTTTTGAAAGACATTTCTGTTACAAAGGGAGTTACTTCATCACATGGAGAAAATGTAGGGAAGTCTAGGTCAACACATTCTGTCCAGGTGTGCAAACTCTGTCCAAGAGCATTTAGCACCAAAATAAAAATAAAAAAAAAAACACAAAAAAAACGCCAAACCAACCAAACAACAAAAAAACACCTAAAAAAAAGAGACTTGAGTAAGCCTTTTGTAAGATACTTGAGTACCAGAAGCTCCTTAAGCCTCTCCTATGAACTGAGAGCCTGTGCCTGGTTCTCAGCGCTGTGCTTTCTCTTCCAAGGGCTGAAACAACAAAACTTGTTGGCAAAGGGGTGGGAGCGAATGGGAAAGGTGGGTGAGAGCACTACAGGCTGCAGAGCACCCTGAGTCATGGCTAGCAGAAGCACTATGTGTGGCTAGCAGGGAAACGTATGGCTGAAAAAGTGAAGAGCAGCTAACAAAAACGGATCGCATCATGTTAGCATAGCCTCAGTTTGGCTTCATTACCCAGCAAGACTTGCTAATCTCAAACTGTGAATGAAAGTAAGTGAAAACAACCTAGTGGCCTTGCTAGATGAAAAGACTACTGTTAGAATTATACCTCAGGAATTGGTTATTGTTACTCTGAGCTTGTCAGAATTCTCTTTAGTCCTTTTTATGAAAACATGGTTTATTTTACCATCTAATTCCTTTTTGTGAGTGGGGACAACTCTCTCTCTGAGCACCAGTAGGCTCAGTACTGGGTTCTGGGAAAGGGATGATGTCAGCATGTTTGCAATGACCCCCCCCTAAATTCAAGCCTTGCCCTTTTTGCTGTCAATCCATGGGAAAAAGCGTTATGTTATCCTTTTTATGCTCCTCTCTTTCCCACATGGCTGTGACCAGGCATTGTCAGAGGCACAGTACTGGGCTAGAGGGACTTTTGATCTGATGCAGTATGGTCATTCCTAGTTCCTTTTATGGGCACATTCACAGACTTCTAAGCAATGTAGTGAAACATGATTTTTCTTTGCTGAAGCTGTTCTCATTAAAGTCTTTCACATCATGATCTTCCAGGTGTTTTATTATTCCCTTTTAAATTCCTATTTCAACCATTTGCAATGTGCAGATGCAATGCTTACTGGTCTATATATAGGATAAACCCCAGATACTTGCCAACCCTCTGGAACAGAGCTAGGTTTTAATGAGAGTGCATTTCTTTGTTAGCAGTTCAGCTAATTCATTCCTAAGCTTCTCCAGAATTCTTTTATACATAAATCATGTGGGGCTGATGATTTACTGCTTTTTAATTAATCAATTTGCCCTATCTTCTCAATCTCTGATAGTGCCTCATCTTTATTCTCAGAAAAGAGCAGGTCTAAGATAGGTTCCTCCAAAACCTTGTTTGCTATAAAGACTGATTTATGACATAGAACCACCTGACGTCTTTGCATGAAAGCATATAATTTTAAAACTTGGACAAGATGCGACAAAGTGACAGCAAATAATTTAAATTCAGCATTGCAAACTTTCTATTTTTTTCCCCAGGCTACACATCTTGCACATACCCAAGTTTTATTCTCTGTTCTCCTACATGAGTTCCTTCATATTGCTTCCTTCCCCCTTCCTCTGTTAAAAAAACTACTTTATGACATCCCCTTATGCTTGAGAGTGTCGCAGAGTAACTACTTCCAAGCATGCTCGCATTTCTCCTGCTACAGGGAGAGTCTGTAGGTCTCCCATTTATTGCCAATACCAGCATGTGGCCAGGTATTAGCAATAGCAGTACTGCATTTCCAGGGCTAAACTTGCATTGTGCTGTGCAGACCTGCCTTTTGTGTCCTTCCTTTGTCCCTTTCAGAGTCAGCACTCATAGCCATCATGTTAAACACAGAGAGGGGAACAAAAAAACCCAAAACAAATGGAAGGCAAAGTCTGTTTTCTTAGCTAAAAGGGGAACAACAACTGTGGCAAGCCCCTCTTTTGAAAGGTGAAAGAGAAGTGTGCAACAGGACTTCAATACTCTGGCTCACAGACCAAGAGCTACTGCTTTGCATGCACCCTGCCCCCCCCCAATCTGACACATGCTGATCTTGATCCCTCTCCCCACTGTGTCCAGCTCCAAGAAGAAAGAAAATACATAGATAGCCACCTAGGCATTAAAATTCTTATTTCAATGACAGGGAAAAAAATCAAATATCTTCTTGTTACTTAAATTCTTTGCTATCTTTTTCATAGTGGTCTTTTTGCCAGCTGATACTGGTTCAGAAATAACCTACGCAGGCTTTCTTCCCCAGGTAATAGATATGAACCCAATGCAAAAGTGTTGGCCTCAGTCTACAGGGGAAATAAAACACAATTCCCTCCTTCTTTTGTTTCAAGCATTCCTACTTGCTGACCCACAGAGTAGTATTGATCTAAGAAGAGACTAAGTATCCTGCCCTCTCGGTTGCTTCTAATTTACAGTACACATGGAAACATGCAAGCAGAGGGAAAAAGCTAGAAGCAGAGGGACCAGGCAGCCAGAAGCAATTGTACACACATGGGATTTCTCATCCTAAACACAAAGTTAAAAAAATGAAATGCTGCAATGGTTGGTGCTGTTGAAGACAGGAGAAAATGAAAAATGGTATGTGTTGCACTAATCTTGTTTTTCCAAACTGTATGCGTGATATCAACCAGGCCACTCCAATTTTTCACAATAATAGTTCCAGCATCATTTTTCTTGATAGCCCTTTAAAAAAAATATTCATTTTAAGAAAAGTCTGTGGCTTGTTTTTTTTTTTTTTTCTCTACCTGAACAGTCAGTGTCACAAAATGAAGCAACTGCAATCCTTATGCATATTTTAAATTACTGTCCCATTTCACTACTCTGAGTTTGTTTAGACTACAAGAGCATTACCTCCTTTACCCTCTTCTGCAATATAACTAGACATGATGGTGAGGGGAAGAGAAACATAGGATACATTTTGTTAAATTGCACTAAGTTTTATTTAGCCTTGAAAGACTTTTTACATTCTCTTGCTGCTAAAGGTAATGACAGAGTTCTAGACACTTTCCTTCCTCTTTAGACTGTTATAAAACATAGCAAGGGAATGTACACACTGCTCACAGGTCAGCAAGGAGGCTGATAAACTGTGAGAATATGTATGAACTGTACAATGTGATTCACAATATGCAAGTCAGTGATCACTAATGCAACACAGAACTTTATGTGTTGCCAGCAAAAGTATTTTTTTCTGTGCTCTCAGGAAATGTAATCAGTTTAAACAAAAGTAGACCCTCCCTCCTCTTTGCCCCTCAAAGATTCTCTGAGCCAAATCTTCAGCAAAGTCTGGGAAGAGGTATGGAGATTTATAGCAGGTAGTGTGAGCTCCACATGATATATATGCACCTACAAAAACTATGCCTTTCAATGATTTCTAGGCACATACTGTAAGGCTGCAGAGAGGTTACTCTTAAAATCACTGTTCAAATGTTTGCATTTCCAGAGCCTAATCAATGAGATTATCTAAGCAGACGGTTCACTAGTTGCTAGCCCAGGCCCATAATCACATATTCCTAATACTGTGAAATAAGTGTGATGCCATAAGACTTCAGATGAGGAAACACTGGGCAGACAAAATCCTTAAAGAGAGTCTTAGGTCAAAGTCTCTGATGATAAAATTAAGAAAAGGAAATACAGAAAAGATCCCAAGATGTTGGGACAGCCTTCTGTGTTTCTCAGTATTTCCTGCACTGGTAAGAACTAACAACACTAAAATGTAAGTTAAATATCAAGTCATGAATAAAAGGCTTCAGTGCAAACTCTGTGTAAAACAAAATACAATCAATTTTATCAGTTTTGTCTTTCTGTTTTGCAAATGAAATATTAGTAGGCAGCAGTAATGCTCCTCAGTTTGTTTCAGGCTTTTACACGGCTATTGCCATCAGCATGTTAGACCACTCTGCATGCAAAACATTAACCTACAGAGAAGCCAGTTGGACTGTAATGACATTTTACTTTTATTTGAGTTATGGTTTCCAGAGGATTATTTTACATGGGTCCCAGGAAATCATCTCTTTCACATTTCTGAAAGTTTAGCCCAAATACCAACTTCCATTTTAGACAAGTAAGGCTTTGTAGGACTGGCACTCATGTTAAAAATAAGAGTCTATACTGCAATAAGGCTGAGGTATTGAAACAAAGCATCTAAAATCTTCCAAATAGTGTCAAGAAGCAGTAATATTTATGCTTACATAAATAAAAAGGCAGGTGCAAATAAGAGAAAGCAACATATGGGGTACGAAAAGTTTGATAAGCAAATTGTCTTCAAAATTCTCCATATACCATGTATTTCCAGGAGAATGACAGGATATTTGTCAATATGCTTGCAGGAAATGTTTCTAAGAGTGCTTGACATATAATTTATACACCTATCAAGTTAAACACACAAATGGTGAAAATGTAGGTTGTAATAACCTTAAATATTTAAAGACTTTCAAGCAGGAGTCACAATTTCATATCTGTTGCTTTTTCAGGATATATACCATGTATCAAACATTGTCCCTCTGGTCTTTACATGGGACAAGAATATACTGAGGCGTTATATGTACATATATATGTGTGTGCTAGCTATTATGGTTAGCATTTTAGGAAATTTATCCATGTAATACTGAAGGTAAGATAAAAGGTAAGGTATTTTTTCTGTAATAACAGGGAAAATTTGATACACATACACTTAATTAAAATAATTACATCAAGCTATTACTTAGCATAATGTTAAAGAATGGTTTGAAATGTTTGTAGAAGACTTTCCATCAATCTCATTTTGCCTACAGTTGTACATTAGCTTAGTTTAAGCAGATGCACAGCCCTGCTGAACATGAACCACAGTTTTAAATAGGATTCATAAATTAGGTTTAAGCACTAACAGACAGGAAGGTAGATGCCATTTCCTATCCCATGAATGGCTATAAAAATTCAACCATGGGAAAAAATATATACTGAAAGGTCTTAAAAGTTAACAGCTAGCTTTAAAAAAGGAAGCCCACATTCTACATTAAAACATATGAAAACAGAAGAACAAAAATTATTTCTATGTATTTTCATACACTATTTATATATATAAAAACATATATATGTATTCTTTTAAGCCCCAAACCTCTAAAAATGAAATATAAACAAAACAAAAGCTCTTTAAATATATTTACCTGCATTAGAACTGGAAAAAATATGATAAATGTTATGTCTTATAGAATTTTCAACTGCATGTGATCATGGTCATATTCCTTTCTGAATCTCTGTCTCAGAAACATGGTTCATAAACCATGAGGGCCTGGCTAGTTAAGCCATTTACAGCAGATGTAACACATGTTCCATACACAGTAATGTTAACGCACATAATGTGAACCTGCAATCTTCCTGCTGTCCAGATCACCGGAGTCTCCCATCAGAGATGAGAGTGCCTGTTTTGTGTTTGTCCTGTGCTGACTGTAGGATGTGGACACTTATTCTCAAGGGAGTGTGGTAAAAGGCCAACCCATTCTCATAATTTAAGCAAACCAAATCTGAACACAACTTTAAATAACAGATCAGTTTGCACAGTTGCTGCTTTCAACCAGTTTCTAGCACTCATTTATTAGAATACAGTATGGCAAATGACAAGACAGGACTGTCTTGCAGATAGCCAGTACAAAAACTGCCTATCACTGTTATTATTTTAAAATTACTAGGATTAAATTCAAAACAGACAATATAAATGGATGTATAAAAAAAACCCAAAGTATTGTTTTAAATTGAAATTATGAACATTGGACAGGAAATTAAATGACCTCAGGAATACACAGGAATAGCACCCAACAACAATAACACAGTGCTTCTGTTTCACAACTATCTGTCCACTGCCTGACTGGCTGAACACTCTGATTTGTCAGATAAATGCATTATAACTCACCATTTACCCCACAAAAACCACTGATAAGCTGAAAGCTGTTGTAGCCACGCAGTGTCCCAGGATTTGCACAGTCAGGGTAAACTCTTCAAAACTGTGTAGGAGAAATGCGGCAAATCCAAAAATGAAGACCTAAGGAAAGGCTTATAAATGGAACATTTCATACCTCCTGAAAGATGATACAACTATATCTTTTCTCTTGGACAGTTGCCTGAGAGAGAGCTAATGGAGCTGGCAAATTCAAGAGAGATAACAAAGGCAGAGTAACATTGCCTACTAGAACAACAGATTGAAATGGAAAAAGCAAACAAGTCCAGACAGAAAAGCTCATGGACCTTAAAGCTTTCTGCTTTTCCCAACTCAACCAGTTCATTTTTTATAAAATATATTACCTTTAACCCATATCCATTTCATGACTGAGCATACTTGTTGCAGGTTAGCTATGCCTTTGATTTTTTTTTCAGCCTCTCCCAAGCAAACACTTCTAAATGACTCGTCTTACATCTCCGCTTTTCGCAGAGTTGTGTTTCATGATTTCCTCCCACCATCGTAACACATTGCATCAGCAAAAAAAGCAAAAACCTACCACAGACTTCCTTTTGGAAGCTATGGCCATAAGAGAAGTGCAATGATTTAGAACAGCATCCTAAAATCAGAAATGTTATTTATTTACTCAAACCTCAGAGAGTAAAGACCTTACGTGTACCTTAAAAAGTGGCATATCCCCATAATTGTTAAGACACATTCCTCAGTCATTGTTCACTCTGGGACTAGTGCTGGTTTGGATCTGAAGATTTTGGCTCTCACTTCCCCCTCCTGAGCTGCAAGAGGAATACCTGAAACACCTCACAAAACCATCCATGCGGTTTTTTTTCCCCTTGAAGGCAGAACATTACTGGCTAGCCAGATGACCAGGGAAACATTAACATAAGACTTGACACTTGTACTGACAGAGACTGGTGATTGGTATACCTGACATAAGTATGTGCAGGCATTACTAAGTAATATATTAAGCCAACCTAAACAAACTGAAGTTTATATAATAATAGTAAAATTACAGACCTTTTTTCTATTTTTCACCATGTCTGGCAGCCTTGTACCCTGCAAATACTTATATATTAGCATTTAAATACTTTTATTCCAACTCAGAGAATGATCCTGCCTCTATCAATACCTTGCTGTATCTCACACATCTTTTAAGATCAGTTTCAGGCATGTAAAGAATAATGAAAAGTTCAGAAATTTATTTTGATTTCCTGCAATATGCTACCCAACAGTTTTCTGTTGTGTTATATGACCTTTCTGCCTAGCTAGTGTTTTGCTATTGATTTTAATTACTCAGTTTAATTTACTGCATGCCAACACAAAGCTGTTTACTCCTACTTGCCAAAATGTTGTCGTAGTCTCCCAGAGGAGGGCAAAATGAGAAAACTGTATATGTTTTACAGTTACATGCTATTCATTATAAAGAATTTAATAGATTCCCTTCATATAAATGTCACTACTCTCACATGTAGCCACTAAACGCAACAAAACAACATACAGAAAGGAAAATGCTATGCCAGTCAGAGGAGAAGTAGAATATAAAAGCCTTAATTTATGAAAGGCTTTGACTTGAAGCAGTTTAGATTTTCTGCTTTGCCATTCTTCTCCGAACAAGTGAGGGAGTTAGTACCATATGTTCCCCTTCTGCATAAAAAAATCATGGATAGAAACAACTAAGTCCAAGAACCACACAATGATTACAGATGCAGGTAAATTCTACCTTGCCCCCATAATCCAACTGCATGATGAGAAAATGGGAATGCTAATTTCTGACTACTCTGTGTTCCTCTTCTTGCCTCACATCACAGAAATGAACAGAACAAACCACTTTGTGAGAAGATCCTACAGATAGTATCAGAATGTTCTTTCAAGAGAAATTATGTTGGCATGATAGAAGTTGGCAACACTGGAAGGTGAAGGAAGCTCACTTCTGGGGTAACAGCCCAGTCATTTCACCCAAGCAGCACACTTATCATTCCAGTTACTCTGTGGGTAGACAGCCAGACAGGGATAGGAGGGCTGGAGAAAATCCTGACAAGTCTCTCTGTCTAAGAGATGGCTTTTGCTATAGCTTGGAAAACCTGTTTATAGGTGAATGAAACCTTTTTTTCTTAGGATAGCAAACATTAAAAAGAAAAAGCAATTTCAAAATCTTCATACCAGCTCATGATATTTCTGCTAGACATGCAAATTTACAAAGAAAGGGGTAATTTAGTTCACATAGGCTTATTCTGGAACCTACTTCCATTCTTTTTCTCTGATTCGTGGTCATGGAATCCTATTGTACTGGGAACCTAAAGACCACAGAAATTGCCCCAGCTTGCTCCACTAAGGTATGAGAATGGCTTTTGGTGCATGTTATCATCATCAATTGAAGGTGCACATTATACTGATTAAGTTTCATGGTTTTTAAACACCAGTTTATCTACTAGCTCTTTGATTTCAACTGTATTTAAAAAATAGGAAAATCTGATTATAGTTCTGCATTATAAAAGCTTCACCGACTTTGCTCGATTGTAGAGTGCTCTTGAAGAATGATAAGTTCTATGGACGAAGTTGAATATCAAGATGATACATGCTAAGAATATGAAAATTCTCTGTTTGAGTATCTTGTTTACAGTGTGAGAGTAAAACTGCAGAACCTTTGAAAACTGTCTTTTGAATCAGGAAAAAAAGGTTGAAAAATACTAAAAACATAAATTTTTCATACTGCTTTGTATTTGTTTGTGGTTTTATGTTTACCATAATAGCATTCTGAAATTAGAGATTTTAACCTGAGACTCTCACCACTACAAAGCATTTGTATTAAGTCAAACTCTCAAAACAACACTTGTTCAAAACCATAATAATTCATGATGAAAATACACATAGCTTAAAAATTTCTTATGATCTTGATATGAACCATAAACTGAACAAGTCTTCCCTAAAATCTAGGCTTATGTTTGCTCAATGCAGGGACAGATTTTCTTTAAGGCTTCCATAAATCTACTCAGAGTTGCAACAAAGCAGGAAAGCTTACCATTATTTTGTTTATCTTCCATTGTACCTTGTATAGCTGAAAGAACAAAAAGTGGTTTTGTATGGGAGATTCTTCTTTAGAACACTGGCTGCTAGTTTAGATCTAAGTCTACAAAAAATTCTCAAATCTAAATAAAGTGCGTCTGCTCCCTGTCCAACACATACAAAGGGTTAGGTACCTCTGAATGTAAGGCAACAGAAAATGCCAAGGACGGGCAATTTCATTTGCTCTGTTCCTTTATGGTCACAGGATCATAGGATAATTCACGTTCAAGAGGTCATCGAATCCAACTTCCTGCTCATATCAGGGTCAGCTATGAGATCAGACCAGGTTGTTCAGAGCTTTATCCAGTCAGGTCTTGAAAAACTCCAGGGACAGAGACTGCACAACCTTTTCAGGCAGCCTTTTCCACTGCTTGACTGGTTGTTTTAACTATGAGGACAGTCAACCTTGGTGTTGCAAGGAGTTGTCTCTTGCCTTGTAGGATTCACAGCCCTGCACAGTTGAATGGGATTAGAGACTTCCCACTCTAGGCAGAGACTTGGAGACCATTTCTTTCTTCCAACATACAGACACTGGAGGCAGTGGCAATGCCACTTTTTATACTTTACATCAGTAGTTATGTTAGTAGTTAGGTGACTCACCCAGCTTGGAGACCCATTATGATTCTCACTTCTGCCTAAGAGGAGGTCTCCCTTCAGGGGAGGGACTAATCAGTCTGCTGTTGGCTCAGCTTGGACAGGAAAAGCCCCTGTTCTTATATACATGGTTTCAATTTTACATTAGGAGATTTGCTGGGTAAGAAAGGACTCAGCAGCCCAATGACGATCACCTGCACAGGGAGAACCTTCGTAAGGTTCTCTGTACAACTACCTTACAAATACTTGTTTTCTGCAAAACCTAGGAAGTCCTCTGTGCTCTGATCACACCCATCAGATCAGGCATCACAACAGGCTGAATAATGCCCAATTTACAGATCTTGTCAAGACCCATTGCATAGGACTTATCTACTGACATTGTTATGACTGAAGCATGTATGGACACATCCAGTCATAGATCTTTAAGCATCCAGGAAATTCAGAAGTCAAAATATAGGATGTTATAGACCACAAATATCTGCAGACTTGCAAAGCTAGACGGCAACTCTGAAGGGACTTTGGCAACTTCACTTCTAGACTTGGGTTTCAAGAACTGGAATCAGGCAGGATTCTCACCCAAGTCCTCATGAAGATCCATCTTCTAGACAAGACAACCAGCAAAATGTTAACATACCAAACAGTAACTACCAAAACACAGCATCCTTCAGGAAAGCTTGTTAACAGGCCCATGTAGCTTGAATAAATATGAACCAAAAACATAGCAAAAATAATCCAATATTCAAAACCTTATTCCCAAATTCTCCAGGTGGCACTGTGTACAAAACTATACATCTAAACTTAACATCTAGTCTTCCAATATCCAGCATCATTAAAAATGCCAAATCTGAAAACATTTACCAGCAGGTGTAATGTTGCTATCATTAGCAGCACTGATCTAAAAGAACTGCATGCCACAGTAAATCAGAGAGACTGCTCATGGCAATAAGCATTATGCCCAGAAGTAAGAGTTTATAGTTGCCAGCACAAAAACTGACATACTATGCTTTTTCTAAATGTATCAGTAATAAACTGCCAAACTATACTGTGAAAATTTATGTAGATTCTGAAAACATATCTGGCTTTTCTCTTTTTTACATGTGTGCTCTAGACAGATCCAATGAGGAAATGGAAGTCTGTTCCCCCAACTCTGTAAGAAGTAAATTAGACATACTGCATAGCATATTGTTCCATCCTGCAGATTTTTTTGACCACTGATAAGGGATGTTTAAGTAGTATGCAGTTATGAAGCCTAATTTTCTACATACTTTCTAGGGTTTATGATCCTTTGCTAGATAGGTGCTTCCAGTTACAGCCATGATCATCAGTTGTTCTTCTTGCTCAGCAATAAAGAACTAATTAAGAATGCCAAAATAATATTTTATTATTGGGAAAATACACTCAATGATAAACTAAACTATTTTTTTCAGACTCAAGTGTGTATATTATTTTATTCTCTTTTCCACAAATCTGTAGGTGTAGTTAAATAGAAAAACGACACTTTTACCATTGCTCCAAAATTGAGAAATGTCCTTGCTTTTTTTGGCAACTGAAATAGCTAATCATGGAATGATCTTCTTTGAGTTAAAATAGCTCATTAGCCTACATTCCACCCCATGCAAATGGCACCCATACCAAAAAGAAAATATCTTCACACAATGCTCTCTATACGCAACATGACAAGCAAAGTACAGGTTGTTTCTTAATAGCCCACAAGTATTTGTAGGGTGACTCTTGAAAATCAGTGGCTGCATTTCTGAACATGCCTTTCATACAACTGATCTTGCTGAAAAGACAAGGCACTCCCACAGCTGCAATGGTAGACTGGGCTTTATAAGACCTGGTTTCAGTCTTGAGCTCTACTCATCTGCTGCTTTATGACATTTTGAAAGTAACTTCATATTCCCAGGTCTTCTTCATCTTTTTAAATGAAAACACTTCCATCTTTTAAAATAACTTAGATATATTTTCACCAATTATATTTAAAATTGCAAGTTTGTCAAGGAACTCTTTCTGTAACAAAAAAAAAAATAATCTCAACTTTAAAAGGAGCAGGTACTTTCTTTTGTTTTGTTTTTAAAAAGATAACAGCCTTTTTTACAGGTTCTGTAATTTACTGAAGACTCTTGTGAAAATCTTTAGGCACGGAGTCCTTGATCCTAGGAGACCAGTGAAAGTTGTCTTATACCTGTCTGACAATTCTTTACAGATCATGACTATGAAGTTCTTAAGGGGGCATAGAATAATGATGAAATTCCAATATGCTACTTTTTTTTTTTTAAATAAAAGCAGGATTTTTCCCCTCTAAAATCATTACAACTTTCCCCCATTATTTGTTATATCAACCTTTACCCATAACCAGCCTGGTGACCTTCGAAGCCTAGAATTTCCATTTGAATGGGCCATGTTTTCTTCACACAATAACCCCGGTTCTCTCTCCTTGTTAATATGGTTGCCCCTGGTGCTGCATTAGCTCATCCTTTCAAGAAGCCATCTAGCAGGACCAGGAATTAGAAGTTCAAAGGTCACCCCCAAACTGATATCTCCCCAGTGGCAACATGAGTTGAGCAATGACATAGAGAATTTCTTTTTTTTTTTTTAATAGATTTAGCATTCTCTGCTGCTGACAAAATTACTCTCTATGACCTTGTAGCATGTAAGCACTTCCTGTTTGATACAGTATCTAGTAGTTATTCTGCTAAAGAAACTTGACTCTTAAGATTTATAGTCCTGGTTGTACTGCATCTGAAAATATATTGGATTACTCTGTTTATTTATTCCTCTTCTCTTCCTTACTCATAATAATACCCTAGATATTTAAAAATGGTATCACTTTTCTTATATGAAAGTGGGCTGTCTGCCAAGTTCTGGAATTTAGCTCTCTAGCTAGACCCAGTATTCTTTAGTATACAGAAGATATGGATTAGGTACTTTAACTGGAATACATTTCACTACATACAGATTCTTAGAGTATCTATATTAGAAGTACAGTTACATACAACATACTGCTTAACTTGATTTAAACAGTTATGCACTACCTAGACAATATGGATTTGCTTTTACCAAACTTCAAAATCAAAACAAGCCAAAGGTTAAAATTACTGTGTCCATTAAGGATTGTCAGACTTTCTCCCAAGAAATCAAAGACTTTTAAAAATACCAGCTATCTTTTGTAAAATGCTTAATCTCTCAGACACAGAGAACTACAGGGCAAAATACTTCATGGACACAAAAAAAAGTGCCTGTGTTCAGAGGTTCTTGTTATGACTTATCTCTCTGAAGACTGTATAAGACAATGTCTTTTCCCAGTGCAAAACCTTTTTATATGTTCTGTTCAGTCTGGTTCTGGAAAGAAAAAAGGCCATTTTATCTCTAACAATCTGATTCAGACTAAGTCATTTATCTAAAAGATGGAAACTGGGCATATACACATGCATATGGTAATTTACTGTATGCTGTCACATCACCTAAAAAAAACCCCTGGAATGTAACTACCATTTTCTGCTGTTGCTGTATTGTCTCTAAAATAAAGCTAATTTTCTTACCAAGACACATATACACACTTGGTTTAGAAGTTGTTTTGCAAAGACCATCTTGTGAGATCATACTTTGACATTTATACTACAAAGTCCAGGTTAGCTTAAGAAATGAGTAAATAACAGGGGGTTATCTTCAAAAAGATACACCTTTGTAAGAATATTTTTAACAGATTTTCTTTACAGAGTTATTTTTTCATTGACATTCATAATTTCACTTCTTAGAATGCTACAGCTACCTTGCTGGTACAAAATAACCTTGTGTTATACTATTCGTGTAAAGAAATAAAAAGGAAAAATTATTTTATAATAAATTGAAGAGGTGAAAGAACACTTATGTTACTGTTTCCATTGCAATATCACAGCTTTGCTAATAGCAGCCTGCTGTGCAGTTAAATAAAAAAAAAAAAAAAAAGGAAGAAAAAAAAAGGAAAGAAAAGAAACCTGGTTAATTAGAGTGCAGTTGCTGCTTTATTGCAGCATTACTGCTAAGTGCACTGAGATGCTTTCTCATAGGCAGGTGCCGGTGGTTGTACAGCTCATTTAGCCTGGGTGAGTAATGTCAGTTCAGGAGGAGAGAAAGGCTTGTGTCTTCAAACTTTCAATCTGCCTCCATTATCTGTGATCAAGGTGGAACCACAGGGGAGTGGAATTACTGGCAGGTCTAGGACAAGTGAAGAGACAGTGAATCTATAAGACATATTAATCATCTTTCCCTTCTCTTCACTGGCGCCAGCCTGTGCCTCCGACTCCCCGGCGCCAGGCAAATGGATTCTCTGTCCCCACAGGTACAAGCGAATGCCTTTCAGGGGCAAGTCATCAGAATAATAATTACTGACACTGCTGAGATCAGCCCTAGCCAGTCCAAAAGGGAAAGAAAGTATTATGGGAGAAACATATTTCCTGAACTTTCATACAGTATTTATGGCATTAAGGTATTTTTCAATTACATAAAGGACTTTCAAATTATATAATCCTACATCTATGTTTCTTGATATTGTAGTACCATCATCAGCACAGTATGAATATTTAGAACTTTTACAGTTTCTCTTTGAAACATCATTTGGATCTGTTGCTGAGGTGTGAATACAGAAAAGTGCATATTGCATCATTAATATTACAACAAGTGTTAAAATTCAGTTGATATTAAAAAGAACATGATCCTTACATGTGTAGCTTTGCTTAATTCCGAAAGAGAACACAGTACAGTTTTGGTATAGCAATTCCTAATTATAAATATGAAATAAGCATTAGTATGAAGATTATTATATACTCTATGCAATAATAGCCACATGTGTACATATGTAAATACATAAAACCAGACATATTTTAAAGACATAGGCATAATTTAAAATCAACTAATTTAACACAGTATGACTATTCTGTATGTTATTATAAAATTTAGCATTTTCAGTCCCTTTCCTCTCCAAAGCAGCATCTATACACACAAACAATAAAATACAGTGTATCATCAAACTTAAAGAGAAGAGAAGATTAAACCCCAGCAAAAAAGCTAGTTCTGTTTCAATTCAGGAATTGTACCAATATCTAAAGAGATCAGAATAAGAAAAAAGGCAATTTGTTATATGTTACGCTATAGAGAAATCTTACATTACAATATATTTTATGTTACAGCATAGAATATGAAATATTTTCTTGGTTCTGATTACAATCAGTTCAATATCTGCATGTCGATGATACTGAGCTCAATATAAGAGCAATGCAGCAAAATGTCAAATTACTTGCCAGAATTACATGACAAAACTGGCTCATTAACATATGCTGATTGATGAACCCTCCATGTAAACACAAATCTTGACTTCAAGAGTTTACATCATAAAGTATCTGACCTTGAGTTCAGCTTGGAGTTCGCCACACACCTGCAGCCATCTAAGCCATAATAATGCTATTTGTGTATGCCATTTTGCATTAAGTACCAAAAATAGTAAAAGAAACAGATTCAAATAGTAACTTGTGTTCATTTATTTTCAAATCAGCAATTTTTAAGTTTACTGACAGACAGTACAGAGAAAGGGAATGACATGAAAATGCAAAATCAAATCAAATCACTGCTTTCTTGGTGATCAGCTGCAGCAGCAGCTTCCAAGTCAGCCAATCGGCGCTTGCTATTGATTTTTCCACCAGTCTTAAGTGACTTTGGACACTGATCAATGTTTTAAAAGAGAAATATTAAATCTCATAAAGAAAAATGTACATCTGACTAAAGAGCAGCAATGAAAGCAAAAGTTTGCCAAAAGATAAAAGGATGTACATATTTAATGATATTCAGGCTCTCAGAACACATACAGCCAAAGAGCAAAATTACGCTATATCTTTTTTGGTGAGAAATGCAGAATGAAAATTTCTTTCACATCGTCTCCAAATTATTTAGAATTTTATCTGCCAGAACAAACAAACACTGTGGCCTCAGTGATTACTGTTATAGATATATAGACCCCCAGCAGTTATAAAATGGCAATGGAAATCTGTTGTTAGATTTTTGAAATAAAAGATGCTTCTAAAAATGCAGTTCATAACAATTATCTTATTTTCATATGCTATTGTTTACAGTAATTTGTCTTACCCATTGTTGGTTTTTTTTTAATGAAGACCATACAATTTTCAGGACATTCATCGTTATTTTAATGAACAGTAAATATTTTTTTCAACTCAGCTATGTATAAAGGGGAACCCTGATTTAAGAGAAAACCCAGCTAAGACCCTGTGGATAGATACAGTGTATTCAGATATCAGCTGGTGTGACAGTGCCTAATCCTGAGTAACGTGCCCAAGAGCCAAGGGAATGCTATTTCTCTCCGTTGTTCCACACAACAGATGCTGTCAATTAACTTTAAGCAGCGTCCAAGAAAACCCTTTTGTTATATTTTGCAGTATTATGCAGAAAGTGTCACCTCTGGAAATGAGGGAACAAGCTGTTTTTCATTATCATTCAATTGTCCCAATCAATCTGACAATTACAAAGAGAAAAAGTCTTAATCACTAGACACATGCTATTTGCTGCTAGTTTTACCAGCTGCAAAGGAAAAAGAAAAGAAAAAAGAACCACCACCCCCCTAAACAACAGAAACAAGAAAAAAAACAAACAGAAAAATTTCAAAAACAGTTTTCCTACTTAGAGATATAATCCAAAAAACATACCTGCATTAGGGTAAAAAATAAATACATAGTGTTATGATAAGTATGGGAATAGCCATTGCAACAAATTAGTAATTAAATCAGCTTATGCTGCTGATTTAGTAAGTCTTTTATATAAGTACCATTTGCTGTGTACAAAGAAACAGCCATCAGCGTCTTATTCATTTGAATACAAGAAAAGTTGTTCGTTAAAGTTGTGACTAGTGAATTTCCATATAATTAAAGTACTGTATATATAAGCAACATAAGAGCTTTCTGGGAACTGGTGAGAGGATGGGTGTAAATACAGATGGTCAGATTCATTTATTTTGCTTGAAGGACTGAGACTGCAGAAAGGCAGCATCCCAGCCAGGATCTGAGCAGGACTGGACCTGCTGCTTTCGTGACTCTCCTCAAACAAAAAAAACTATCCTCCACTGGACTGGAAAACTCCTTTTTTCTTCTAATCTATTCTTGCCTGCACTGATGAGGAGCATGTGTAGCATACTTTATGCACAGAGAATGCAAGTAATACTGTACTATGTCTATGAGGAAGGACATCCACACTCTCAATTTCTGGTCTATGGGGCCAAGTTCCTTGCTGAACTGACCCAGTGTGATACCTTCACCTGGCCTGCTCATCCCACCAGTGTTCCTAAGAAAGCAATGGTTAGCTTGGAGATAAAGTCCCCACATAATGTGTGTTTGGACAGCAAACAAGCAACAGATTCAGCCTGCCATCAGGAATTTGAAGGATTTCCTCTACCTGGAATTTTTACAGAAATAAATATTATTCCATGGCAAAAAATAATTGTACATCCCTTTTCAATAGCATTAAAATGTTCTCTTTCCTACCATCACCCAGAATAGAGCAGCAGGCAACAGCTTTTGGAACAGAACTGGCATAAAGAGTCGCTCAGTGACACATGCGCTAGATGGTGAGTGACATCCATTAGAATAGGTATTCCAGTAAATGCCAGATATGTGACACTGAAAGTATCTGTCTGATGCAAGTCTTTCAGTATACGCCAATTATGTTTTGTCATCTCTTCTCAAACAGCTCCACTGTCACTAAAAACACAGCGAACATTCAGCATTCACAACCACGCTGCTCTGGCTATCAGCATCTGGCCACTAAAGTGCCACAGATGGAAATTATTCCAGAACTATTGGCAACCTTGTTGAATCCTTCTGCCTGATGCCATTCTTGAAGGAAACAAGGGTAACAAAAAGCTGTGGTCCGGTGACATTCTCTCCCAAGAAGCTACATGTTGCTTTTTTGTACATTTATCACGAAGGGCCCACTTTCCCTCATCTGACTGCATAAGATCTTACAAAAAGTTTACTTAGTCTTACAGTGAGATCCCTGGGCCCTGTTGCAGTTCAGATAAAAGATTTGTGTGTGCTTACACTCTGGAGGCCAAGACTATGATTCTGGTACATAAACCTGGATTTCAGTTTTTGTCCTCAGGAAATCGGCTAGTCACAATAATTCCAAACCATACACATAGAGATATAAAGATCAATGCACAAAAGAGAGTCACAATAAGTATTAAAACAAAACACATATCTTACAGAAATCCATAAGACTTAGATGAGAAGGAAATGTTATACCTGAGGCATGAAGAAGAAAGAACAGGTAAACCTCTTTTATAAAAAACGAACTCTCAGGTGCTGGATTTGGCAATCACACAAGCACACACATTGAGCTTTATACATTCAGACCAATAAATCTATGAAATTGCAGTACTGGCCTATAAGGCAATGAACACCAAGGTGGGGGCACCTCAGAGAAAAACAAATAATTTGATTTCTAAGCTCCCTAGAGAGGAAGGCTGAGGACATCACGGGTCCCCCAAAGGCCACCTGCCTAGGGCGTAAGAAATGTCTTCTGTCTGAAGCCTGTCTAAAATCATGAGGAGATGCTGATACAAGGGGCAGTTGTGTCCTGACAGTTTTCTCAAGAGGTGGTAACTTTGCAACTGGCTGTAAAACTACTCATTCTTCTTGGCAGACTCTCCAGACTCCTAATCTGAACTCTTCAGGCTAGTTCAGGTTTTACTAGAGGCATACCAGATAAAGCTGGTATGAAGTTTTTGTCTCCTCCAGGCCCTTTCAAAGGGAATTTTTCTACCTCACTCACAATTAATCTGTAAAATTGATAGAAGTCACTCTTGAGGGGGAATTGCAGTTATTCTGGGGTTTGTTGCTTAGCATTAAACCATTAAAGACATTTTGCTGCTGTAGAAAGTATTTATTTTATAAAGATTTCCTTTACTGGATAAATGGTAGTCAGCATAGATCCTGCACAGAACTGTATTATACACATGTACTGAAAGTTTAGCACCTTCTGTAAAGTAAGTATAGAAGATGACACTTTAATTTTTATTTTTAAAAGACTAACACCCCTTTTTATAATTTTTGAAAGTGATAATGCATTTTTCTTGTGTCTATTCTGATGAAGTACAGGAAAATCAAGCTAATTAGTCTTTTAATAGAACTTTTGATCTGATGTCTTATTTGTCAAAAGCTGAGAAAGGAGAAGGCTTCTTGATACAGTTCTCTTTGCAGTGGTAAACTGCCTGTCCCATAAAATCAAACCCTTCCACAAGATAAAATCAACATCAGAATAGTGCTAGAGTATCTCCTCTTGCATTTTATCTTGATAGTGGGAGAAAAAAAAAGTACTTTTCCTTGTAATTATATTTGATCTACATATATGTCTGTTCAGACTTTCGAGATTACTCTTTTAAAAAATCTTGGGTTTATGTTGTTTCCTTCTTGAATGTTATTCATCATTCTGCTGAGTAGAAGAATTTACAGAATAGGGAGAACACAGAGCAGATAGCACTTACTACCTTTGCTAACAATTATGAGGCACTCAACTAGAACTGTACAATTTATATTTACAGTTGGACTGTAAGTGTGCTTATGTAAAATGCAACTTTGGAATGACTTAAACTGTTCAAAACAGGTTTCATCCAGCAGGAAAAAAAAAATAAAAAGGAAGAATTAGCATGGAAGAAACACTTTGTTTTGACTTATTCAGAATAAAACGCTAAGGTTGTCTTAAAACAACTAGTTTTGAAATGCATCAAGATTTAGTATCTAAAAGATATAAGTATCCAAAAAGAAAATGTAAGTATTTTAAAAGTAAGCAACGTGAATAAAATTATGCATAAAGCTGTATTTCTAAATATAGTGCTGAGCAGCCTTACAAGGCAATGAAGACTAGACTAGCGGCCCTCTGAGAACATCTACTGCTTGGCACCGTCAGAGGAGTTCCCATATATTGCATATTGCAAGTAAACCTAGAGCAGTTTTAAAAGGAGGAATAGAGCCATTTCAAGCTTACAAAGTGTGCAGAGGAGAAAAAGGGAACTTATAAGGAAAGGACAGTTATTCTTTTTTTTTTTTTTTTAAAAAATAGAATAAACCCCATTACTTCAAGGCAGGGACGGTGATCAAGGGATAGCTGCTGGCTTCCCACGGGAACTTGCAGCAATTTCAGGAAGTCAGTGATGGCAGCCAAATCTCACCCCACAAGTTCAGCATGGATTTTTCTCTATGTGCCAGCCCTCACAGACAAAGGACACTGTGGTTAAATAAGGAGGAATTTTTCTTCGACTGCTTTGGGCTACATGTCTGGAGATAGTTACGCTCAAAGAGCCAGAGGAACATTAACTAATTCTTCATCTCACACCACTGCTTTTTGGCCTTCACCAATATTTCACTACTGTCACTAAGGAAGATATGCTGCTATAGTACCTCAGAAAGATAATTTAAAAAAAACCCAACCTTCTGGAAGCCAATTAAATCGCAGGCCAAATGCTTAGGGAAAATTTCTGTAAACACAGGAGAAGAGTGCAAACTTTTTGGAAAGTGAGTGTTTTTAATAAACACAATGGGGAAGGCTGCATGACAAACTGCTGAGGGGAGTCAGAAACCTATGGCAGCTTTCTGAAGATGAGAGGGTAAGATCCAGCCAGTATATGATCTGAGTCAACATGGTAGGCATGGGTTCCATTATCAGGGTAAAGACTAGAGAAAATAAGAAATATAATTTTGGAATTATTAGAGAAGCTGGCTGTCAGAATGCAGAAATACTCTTTTTAGGAGTATTTGTTAAATCAAGGGGAAAAATGGCACTTTGGCTAGAATACCAGCATGCACTTTGGGTGAGCTGGGATTGTTTGCTTAACCAACCAGAGATGAAAGGCCAGACTGAAATATATTTAAAAAACCCACACCTTATATAGTACATTTAAGTAGGGATGAATCTGGGAGAAGCTTTAGAACAACTCTTAACGGTTATTCAGGAATCTACACAACATGCCTAAATCATATAAGAATCACACAGGAAAGGACATTCCTCAGTATTTCCAGCAGCATATTTTTTATAATCTCCTCAATTTAGCACACTCCAGGGGAAGTCTTACACTCTGAATCCATTTACCACAATGGATGTACCACTAGTCAAGACAAAATAAAGATGAAAAAGAAACAGAGCCTACGCTTTCTGTAGCTAATGGCACTAATCAGCTATTGATGCGAGTCCTCAATGATAGTAATAGACCAACCATTAGTGAACAATGCTGACTGTTAATTTATTAGCAAGATGTTCATATGACAGAGAAGAACTCTTGTCAAAGAAAATGTCTGTTCAATAGGAGTATAATAACATGCAATAGTAGTATAACACAGGTTCAAGCCATTCTATCATGTCCATCTCTAGTAAACTATATGAGCTATTGTGAAGATGACCTTACTGGAAAGCATGTATAATACAGCATGCATCTCTGCCTCAGAAAGCTAATTAAAAAGAAAAAGCTACAGAATAAAGGACCTGAAAAATACCTTTAGCTAATCCAGATCTCTGGCTGATTACAAAGCAAGACAAATTGCAGAGATCTGATACAAGTTCTTATAGTGTATCTTAACTTCTTTTTTTAAAAAAAACACTATATGAAGTATATTCTTTGCAAAATTAGATAGAGTATTTTATTCTTAATAACTGAGAGTGTAATGTACTGTATTTTATGCTATTATAGAATTGTGTAAAGGTTATTTTGCTGCTAGTTCAATGCATATTTTCAAATGCAAATGACACAAATTAAATTATCTCACATAGTAGCAGAAATACCAGCAGAATAGTATTTTTAATATAAATCATCATCCCCTCAAGTCATATTATAGATAGAGAATTGCTTCTGTATTTATATTTTTTCATTAAAAATAAAATGATTAATTTCACAAGTTAATTTACTTTCCCCATCACAGCACCAAAATTGAAATTAAATATTCTAATGCTTAGAGATATTAAAGACTCATTTCTTGAAAGCAGCTTATTGTTTTAGGAACATTTTCTTGACAAGTGCATGTTGAAACTATACTACTACTATATTTGTAATGATTTTATTGAACAAATTGTGCATTGTTGCTTGGGTTTTGTTAAGCTTTATAGAACTCATATTCATCTGCTCAGAGTTCTTATGCTACTCTGAGTATTTTTCCAGTATTGAATATTTGAACAGAATACTTCAATAACCTTGGTCATGGATTTTACTGAAAGGTCCAACTGTAGCACAGTGACTGTCCCTTCAGCGGGCCTTTGGCTGTTTAATGCAAATGTCCTGCTCCCCACACACACCATGCACAAACTCACTTTTACTTCCATGTAGCTTTCTTCCTATTATACCGTGATCATAACCTTCACAGGTAAATCTTAGTGAACCATAGTAATAGGTTTATAAGAATAAGACATGAAAAATCTTCAGTGTTTTTATAGCCTTATCTTTTCACTCAAAAGAAAAGTCTTCCTTTTGTTTAATAATATGGCCTATTCTTTCTTCTATTGAAAAATGATAGTTTTGCTCCATTACAGATTTTTATATTGTGCCTTGTGATGGTCTGACAAATTATAGTCAATGTCTCAACATTCGTTAAAGAACTTTGGTGGAGAAAACAGCCTCTGTAAAAATGCTGGAGTTTTGTGAACAGGACAATGTGGC
>JANZLQ010000095.1:8667812-8685994 GCA_026212715.1 Elanus axillaris | reverse complement strand
GTCTGAGACTAAGAGTGGATCTAGCCGCCCCTGAGCTCCTCTTTGAGAAGGAGTCCAGAAAGCAAGGGGGTCTGCTCCGAACCTCGTGACTCAAGAGGAGGGCTCTCCTTCTGACAGTTTCATGTTCTTTTTTCTGCTTCTTTTTTCTACACCTCCTTCCTCTTTTCAAACAGCAGCTTAATAACATGCTGCAAGGTTCATATTGATAAGTTCACTTGTACTTGGACAAGGTTAGTTAGGTTGAATAAAAGTCGATTGTTGTTTGCACTCCCCTGGTGTCGTTTCACCTTAATTCTGACAAAGAAATCCACGAACCTGAGTCGCTCCAAATTCAAGATGCAACATGCCTAACTAAGGTCAAAGAAGGCTCAGACTGGGCATCTCTTTGGAATAATTTTATGTTTGAGGAACAAGAAATAAATATAGCAGGGAAATTATCCCATCAGCTACACAAGAACTTGTGTTTAGTCACTGAGCCACTTGAAGGTTAATCAGATCTTCAACCAATCCCACCAACATGCATATGATGAATATTTGATTCAGACTAATTAGTATGCAAATCCAGACATTCTGAAGGTATTTGGAATAGCTTAGACAGTGACCTGGAAAAAGAATACAGATAGTAATACTCCACATTAATATGCTCCAAAAATTACTACAGTCACACCTAGGTCACTTTCACAACCTCAGAAGTCTTGCAGGTGTGAATAACAATAGCCAGTAATAATGGTAGGTGTTGTTGCTCATCTTTCTTTTATTAGTGGTTTCCTGGAAACAGAGATTGTGGACTTCATGGCTGTGTTCAACCTGGAGGAGAAAGTAGTTCTACGGGGTTAGGATATGCACATATCAAACATGTAAATTTTCTTATTTCACGCATTTCCAAAGGCCTGAAATAAGAAAATCAAACTCACTGTAGAGCAATACTTTCAGAAATATCATATTCACACCAAGACCACAGAAAACAATTCATTCCTGTTAGAGAACAAAATGCAATGCAGTGTAAGGCAGAAAGCAAGTCTTCCTGCTATTTAGATAGCTCCGTCTCCAAGGATTTTTTCCATGGTACAGTCTTGTGTAGTGCAGACACATATGATACCACAGTGCTTCATAGCAACATAAGCAAGTATTGCATTAGAAGCAAAAGAATTTGGATAACTTGGATATCTGTAACACTATGATTAGTAAATACCGTTATCACCAATCTTGCCAAACATGCATTTCCACCCCCAGCCCCCGCCAAATTATCGCACACCTTCAGGTGCCAAGGTTTATAAACCAAATCCACCGAATCCTAGAACTGGCCTCCACACAATGACATTTAGAATTTATAAATAGATAAATAAATTATTTAAAAAAGAGAAAGAATGCCCTGAATGGCCTTTCTTCTTCATGAGGCAGAAGGCTGTACAAGGGGAGTACAAGGGGAAGTCTTTGTTGGTCAGATCAGATTTGTTGTCAGTTTTTGACACTGCTTCAATTATACAGTCAGTAATAACTCTGTAAGAACATAATTATTAACTAAAAAGACTAATATCTTGACTTAGATTTTGGTTCTTTTTCAGAACAAAGTTAAAACAAAAATTCTGATAAAGATTAAAAAACCCACCCAAAATCTAAATCAGAAATGTAAAAAGGAAAACTAGTGGTATCTTCTCTCAAAATGGGATGATATAGGTAGAAAACCAAAATTTTGTCTTGAGTGGATACCAAAGAAAGAGTACACCTTTCATTTCATGTTTCCCAATCAGCAAGTAAGAATATTTAATCCATGTATTGTCCTGATTTTGACTGAGGAAGAAGATCCTGATTTTAAGTGAAGCAAGAAGAATTGTGTTACAGAAGGAAATTAAAATAGTTTGCTGCCAACTGACAGATAGAAACAAGAATATAAAAATAAATGGAAAAAGTATCATTCACTGAATAAAGGGTGCCATTACACAGGGTGCTAAACTTCCTCACTTTAATGAGGCTTGACCATAGCCTAGCACTTTCCATAGTCACTTCAATTCAGCATAGCTAACAAATTGCATACTTGAGCTTGGATGATGGATTTCTGCACATCAGAAAAATAAATAATTGGAATACATTTTTTCTTCTTCAGATCAGATTACCAAGAGATCTATATACACTCTCACATGCACATACAGTTTACAGAAAAAGATATTAATGTAGAAGTGTGATCCATGACTTAATTTATTAGGCTACACGATGAAATTAAGGTGGTCCAACCACATTCTCCCTCCATCTGTTTGTAGGACTGGACTCTAAACCAACCACTAAATTGATCTAGAGGCTTAAAAAAAATGGACTTAAAAATACTCCACACCCCTTAAACCACCTCAGCTGTTAGTTTATAACCTGACCTCAAAAACAGGTACAGAAAAAGAGAAGAGAGGAAGCATACTGGCAGGAAGGTAAGGAATGCCTAAAAGAACATCTCATAAATAGGTTTGGCCTACAGAGAAACTCAGTGTGAAACTACAACTGTGCCTACCCAGCAATTAACCACAGAAGTTACATTTCCCATCAAAAGTGTACAGTTTTCTAAATAACCTGCAGAGTTTTCTAGCCTATTATAAAGCCCTATAAACTTTATGCCAAAAGCTTGGCTAGAAAAATGTTTCAATTTTTAATATTCCTACATTAGTGTATTTGAATTAAAAAATCCTGTGAAGCCCAGCATTAATGTTTAACAAATGTATATAAAATAAAATAAAAAATTAAACATGGAGATAAATTATAAGAAACACTTTATAGTTGTCTGACATTTTTATTCAGAAAAAATAACTTATTGATAGATATTTCTTTATAAGATAATTAGATTTCTTTCATAGTGCAAGGAAATATAAAGGATATTTAGAAACTACACCAGGAAATTTTCTCTCTCATGTTTTCATAACACATCCTGGAAATATAACAAAAAGACACATTTTTTTAAACAAAAAAAATTTGTCTCTGAGCCAATACTTCAAAATGATAATACATGACAAAATATATCAAAATAATTATAAAAGTGATTCAGAGAAAAATGACTGTACATATTTTAAGTTAAACAGCAAGCTGTTAGCCTAACCAAGAAAATCATCTGCTTCTCATTCATTTTTCTTCCCTGATTTTAAAGAAACACAGAATAGTTGAGGTTGGAAGACACCTCCAGAGATCATCTAGTCCAACCCCCTTCCTCAGAGCAGGGTCAGCTCATGCAGGTTGTTCAGGAATGTGTCCAGTGTGGTTTAAATATCTCCAAGAATGGAGACTCCACAACATCTCTGGGCAACCTGTTTCATTGTTTGACTGCCTTTACCGTTAAAAAAAGCTTTTTCCTACATTTAAATGGAATTTCCATTTGTGCCCATTTCTTCTTGTCCTGTCACTAATGAGAAAAACCTGGCTCTGTTTTCTCTAGTCTCCAACATTAGGTATTTATAGCCACTGATAAGATCCCCCTCAAGCCTTCTCTTTTCCATGCTAAAGAGTCCCAGCTGTATCAGGCTCTTCTCATATGAAAGATGCTCCAGTCCTTTAATCATCTTTGTGAGAATGAGCTGTCCACATCTGTCCTGTCCTGGGGAGCCCAGAACTGGACACAGCACTCCATATGTGTGTCACCAGGGCTGAATAGAGAAGGAGGATCACCTCCCTCATCTTCTGGTAATGCTCATCCTAATGCAGCCCAGGCTGCTGTTGGAGGCCTTTGCCACAATGCAACATTGCTGACTTGTGTCCATCTTGCTGTCCACAGGGACCCCCAGATCCTTCTCTGCAAAGCCACTTTCCAGCCAGTCACCCCCAGCATATACTGGTGCATGGGATTATATATACCCAGGTGCAGGATTTTGCATTTTCCTTTATTGAACTTCAAGAGATACCTCTCAGCCCATTTCTCCAGCCTGTCAAGGTCCCTCTGAATGGCAGCACAACCATCTGGTCTATCAGCCACATGTCCCAGTTTGTATCAGTTGCCAGATTCCTGAGGGTGCACTCCCCTGGCCTGGTCATTAATAAAAATGGTAAACGGTATTGGCCCATGTATCAATCCCAGGGGTCCTCCACTAGCAACTGGCCTCCAGACAGACTAGTCCATAATTCTTCAATTCATTTTTGACAATGTTACCAGAGACAGTGTTGAAAGCCTTGCTAAAGAAAAGATCAACAACATTCACTGCTTTCCTCTAAGCCACAGAGCTAATCATCTCATGCTATCAGGCTGCTGAAGCATGATTTTCCCTTCATAAATCCATCCTAACTAATCCCAAACACTTTGATGTACTTCATGTGTCTGGAAATGGCTTCCAGGAGGATTTGCTCCCTCAGCTTCGCAGGGAGTGAGGTAAGGCTGACTAGCCTTTAGTTTCCTGGATGCTCCTTCATGGGGACAGAAGTGACATTTGCTTTCTTCCAGTCCTCAGGAACCTCCTGCAATCACCACAACCTTTTAAAGACAATCAAGAGTGGCTTCAAAATTATATCCACCACCTCCCTCGGCACATAGCTTGTATTCCATCAGGTCCCACAGATTTTGAGTTTGTTTAGATGTTCCCTAACCTAGTCCTTCTCCACAGAGAGCAAGTATTTCTTACTCCAGACTTTCTCACTGATCTCAGGGACCTGTGATTCCTGAAAGATGGTCTTAATAGTGAAGACTGAGAAGGTGGCAGCATTGAGTTCCTTGGCCTTTTCTACGTCTTTATCATCAGGTCCCCCACCCCATTCAAAAGCAAGCCCATATTTTCCCTAGCCTCCTTTCCACTGCTGATGCACCTATAGTAGTCTTTCGTGCTGCCCTTTATGTCCCTTACCAGATTCAGCCCCAGATAGACCTTAGTTTTCCTAACCCCATCCATGCATACTTGGACAATATCTCTGTATTCCTCCCCGGCCACCTGTCCCTGCTTCCACTTCTTGTATCTGATGGGGTTTCTTAGAAGAATGAAAATACATGAAATTACTGGAAGCTGTTAACAAAAAATTAATATCAGAGAAGAAAACTGGGAAACATGATACAAGGGTTTAGTATGAAAACATAGACCCACACTTCTCAGATTCAAGATAACAGCTTGTGCAAAGTTGTTCTAAGAACAGTGTTATAAGAAATCCACACCTTCAATTATTGCTTAGCTTTTAAGAAAAAGGATGTTTTGACATTAGTTTTGGGTAGGCCAAGATTTTACTTTCAAATTTTATTTGTAAAGCAAAAAACTGTGATCACAGATAGGAAAAAGAAGGTACATTAACAAGCAACAGGGAGTTGATTAATACACAGCTGAAGACCTAAAAATGCCATGAATTTCCTGGCAAAGTATGTTAATGAGCAACAGGGAGCTGATACAGCCAAGGACAAAAAAAAATTCCATGAATTTGTTGGCAAACCCATAGAAACGTGTTACTGCAGGACACTAAATGCATAGTCCTGTGAGATGCTGGGTCTCACCCTGGCAATTAAATTCTTTGCAAACTCAAGTCTTGTTCTGGGTTCAAGATTGATCAGTTTAAGGACCCTATTTTTATTATCTTTAGCACATTGTTTACACTTCTCAGAATGAGTCTATTTCCTTTTAATGACAGTTTGGCAAATCATTGCTCCCAACTGTTTGTTCAAAGATGCTTTGAAAAATAAACCTTTAAGTTGCAGAAGAAAATTATTACAACTGCAAACAGTTACAGTCAAAATCCAAACAAGAACATAGATTTCTGAGTGACTCATCACACTTCTTTCTAGAATATGGATGAATCTTCAAGGTATAATACATTCACAAATATTTAGTCTTCCAGATGGGCCAAATACACAAAGGCATGAATTACAGGAAAAAATAAAAAAAAGACACCAATCAGGTATATGTTTGTGTAAGAGCTGCTGCATTAGGACAGACCTAAGGTTCAACAAAATCGGTATCCAATCACTAATAATGAACAGGAATATGTTCTAAGGAAACATATAACAACATCAATAAAAGTATTATGAAAAGACTTGAAGTGCAAAAAAGGTTCAAACAGCTGACATTTACTTCTCATGTACAATCCACAGATAAACATACAAGAAATACGCAAAAATCAGGACGGGAAAAAAAACAGTATGATAATTACTAGTGAACAATACAATTTACAGACCATAGGTAATTTCAAAGAAATAAGTTTACAGTTTCATAAAGATAACAGGGCATCTATACAAAACAAAGTTGTGCCATCTAAGAGATCCCTGAGGTAAAAATAACACTACAGTGATCCTAACCTGGGTCCTGGAAACAGTGTGCCTTATCAAAGCGCTGACCTCAAACAGAATAAATCCCATTTCTCCGGAAGGCTAGAGGTTAAGGGTAGCACCACATGGAAGCAACTGTACTGTTTTCATTTTTCTAGCTAGCTGGGTGTATCCTTGTGTGAGGATCTATCCTTCATGGTGCAAAACCAGGCACTCTATCAACATACTGCTCTTCAGGTTTCACAAGTATTTGTTTTCTTCTCACATAGTATTTGGAATGAAAACAGCACTATACAAATGTCATGAATCTCCATTTTCTTTAATTAAATTGACTACATTGATGGAGCCAGAAATGTTTCTGTACATGAAGGATCACTCCATGAAATATTTCTAGTGTGGGCCCCATGGAAATTTACTCTTCTTTACCAATTGGCAGCTTTACCAATAAACTAGAAGAAAACATGATAATTTGCTTGGTAACATCTGCAGAAGACAAGGTGATCAGTATAGAGTGCTGCACCCTTCACAAAAGATAAGCTCTATCCATGCAACTCAGAAAACTGTGGTAGGGAATATTTGGGTAAAGAGAGAGATGCCAAGGAGAGCTGACATACACAAACCAGTAGCAAAATCTTTACATCTGGGTTCTGTTTACTGGCTGTATCTTTCCAGACAGACCAAGAGAAAAAAGCCTCTTATCTTCTATTTACAATAGATCTTCTTTAAAAAATTATAAATTGTTTTACCTGGAACTGTCAGCACTATGCTGACAATGCTTAGTTTTATTGATTTTATGATGGAATATTATCTGCTTTGCTGAAGGTTTTGCAGAGGTGTTTCAAATCCAGTGATAAATGTTGGCAAAATATCCTTAGGAATTTTATAATTCTAACAGATCTTGCAGTCTGAATATAATTAATAAAAAATGCTGTAGCAAACTGCTTAGTGGAACAAGACTAAGGTTTGAGTTATTTCATTACAGTCTTTGACTAACAAATTGGAATCAATTTGTAAGGCTGGGAGATTATTTTGGCATTTAAAGTATATTTGGAATGAGGGAAACATGAGATACCTCTTTGTGTTCCAACACTTAGACTACTGTCTCCAAGAGACTCATCTTATTACTTTGGGGATTACTAATTTTGGTTCCTCTTTTTCACCTTTCCTGTCTGTTCACCTATATTTACCCTCTTCCATTTCTCTTGAGACTCACTATAAATCTTACCAATAACCTGGAATATAAAAAACAAAATTGAGAATTACTAAAGAATCTTTTTTTTTTTTTGTAGCAAAAGAAAAACAGGAATAATAATTTAAAAAAAAGAAATAGGAAGCAATATTTTAGTACAGAGCTAAACTAGTTCGATATGGTTCCTCATATGGTTTCAGATATGGTTTCCAATATGGTTTCCCAAGACAAGTGAAAGAAAAGACTCCATTTAAGCAAATGAAAAGTTGGCTGGGCAGAGCACTAGGGAGCACGCCACAAGAAACAAGGGCAGGGCTCTGAACAATGAAAGCAGTGAAATGTTGGATTTTGTCACACTAAGGCTTATTTTTCAAACCATCTGCTTCTCAGGGATGAAGGAGTTTAAAAAGTGACCCATATAGATGACTGGACCATATAAAATACAATAAGCTAGGCACATGCTTTTAATTAAAATCAGTAATGAAACAGTAAAACATCTGCTGAAGAAAAAGGTTGTACTGTGCTTTACACCTTCATAGTATGTTTTCAGTTAAAGGAAAATCTTAATAATCCCACTTGCAATGATGCAAGTATTTTCTAAATTAAGAAAGGGTTAACTGTGGTGTATTTTGTGTGTGGGAAAGGACCTTACGTATTGTCATTATTTGAGAAGTCATCTCTCTTTTTTTATCATCAAAGAAGACATAACACTGTAAAAAAAAATACCAGTGTTGCTTCATATTTGATTTTAACTGTGATTTAAATAAGATTCTATAAAGCCAGAGCTGCTGATAGCTCTGGGATTTGCAGTTATACTTGGCAGCAAACAAATAGGAACTCTAGGGTTGAAGTGTACACTAAGACAAACTGAAGCATATAAACAAAAGGCAGCAAGATAACTAAGAAGCATTTTATCAATGCATAGCAAGCAAGAACATTTAAATCTTGTGCTGAGTCCACCCTTCATGGCCTAAGTAGAAAAAAAAACTATTCTGGAACTGTGCAGATGGACTGAAAATTACTGTGGGAACATTAGATACTTAACATTTCTAGCTAAGAATTTTTATTGCATCTTATTGGTTGTATTTTAATTTCATAGCACATAACTATTCTAGATGAGAATTCTTAAAATTTTCAACTGATTAAAGGCATGTCTGTTAACAAAGAGCAAGTGAACAAATGTATTATTATTTTTAGACACTTTGGAAATTCTGTAGATGTAAAAAGCCATCCTGCTTCAGCTTCATTTCCATACAAGTGCACAAAGCTAGCTGCCAATAAAAATAAATTATCCGGGAAGCAATTAGAAAACTTTACAAACATTAAATAAAATGCCATAAGGTACCATACCAGGAGTACCATACCATAAGGTACCATAAACACTGAAATATACTGTATGTCAAACTGTGTTAGCAAACATGCTTCAGCAACACTGAAGGAGCAGAAAAAAATCCCAGCTTCTATTCCCCTAATCCTTAGAGAAGAAAGCATTCTATAAATAGATGTTTAAAAAAACGCTAGTATATCACTGTTATTCCAATATTTTACCATCATTGCTCACTTACAGTACCTGACTTGCTTCCTAAATACATGCAATGAAATTAAAATTTAGAGCTGTGTAAACTCTGACTTGGAGAGGAAGAAATTCAATGTTAGGTTGAAATTAAGGTTGAACACTGTCTGGATTCAGTCATAGCATTCTGAAATGCTGCCTATGTCTTCAATACTCAATATAAACAATTTCAAAATCCTTTCTCTGTATATTTGCAAATATTATCAGAGTTCTATTGATAACATATTTGAGTTTGAGCTTCATTTGCTGAGATAAAACATCTGAGATAGATGATGGAGTTACACAAATGAAGGTTTAAACTGAGCTGGTGATGTCAGGATCAGAGAGAAAGAAGTAAGAAAACGTTAGTCTCACTCCTAATGCCCCACATGCCACTATGATAATGCCAGCATGATATGTTTGTACAACACATGATAGGATCTTACCATACAGCCCCACTTTTAAAAGGCTGTGATTTGATGTCTAAATGGCAAACCCTCAGATTGAGAGAAGCTGAATACACTATTAACACCTTCAAATCGTGAACACAAACACAGGCATATACAGATTTGGTAAACTATCCCGTATTAGTGTGAACATAGCAGAGGCTCCTCTATCCCCTCCAACATTTCATATTTTGATATCTATAAAAATTAAAGAAATAGATACATATGAAATAGACATTACAGACTTTGTGCGTCACCATTCTCCCACTTAGACTTCCAAAAAATGTTTGAGCAAAAAAAATCAGAAGCCTAAAACAAAATTATAGCTGTGTCCAGGTATTCTGCCTCACTGGGAACTCCCTGCATCCTAGCTACAAAATAAAAAGAACCCATACGTGAAAGCAAATGTGTTGGACACTTGCCAGCAGATGAGACTTGATACCTTTCACAGTACTCCTGATGCAGCTTCAGTATGCTCTTTGGAATCAGATCCTCTCCTTTAATAGAATATATCCCTAGGAAAAAGTCCAGGCACTTGAGCTGCAAAATTTGGGCCAGTGTGTCCTCAGTTCCCACCGATCTGTAAATTGCCAAATAGACTTTGATTTACAATGCCTTTTTTTCTCCTTTTTGTAAAAACAGCTGCCTTGAGAAGAGTAATGTTAAAGCAACATGCTGCTTCAAAAAATCATTTGCTAACATCTTCATTAAACAATTGTATTTCAATACTTAACAGCAATTGTAAAGTTTCTGTTGGATTTTTAGGATCCCCTTCAAAGCAGGAGTTATTTTGCTTCTTTAATGTTGGTGGTTCCCTGACAGCTTACATAAATACTCCAAAGGATACAAAGGACTTAAAAGTAACTTTCAGGCATTGATTTAAATGGAACAGCAGTGGGGAAAAAATGAACTTGTGTGTGAAAGGTTTGAATCTTCTGACATACATTTCCTTGCACTTGCAAGTAGCTTAATACTGCAATTGAATAACTGCATAGAAGGAAATGAAATGTAAGATATGAACACTTCCATTAATTTTTTTGGTATCTTCCAGTGATAATAATCTAACAAGGCTACTTTTTTCAATCACATCTCATTACTAAATGAAAATAGTTTTTTTATAGTTGCTTAAATGGAGATCAGGAAAATGGTAAAGTCAGCATCAGAATTCAGTAGTGCTGAAATTTGCCATACTTATTAATAGCCACCACTACCAGAGAGAGAAAAGTAGGCTTTGGTGTCATTTCAGCATATTTATTTTTCCCATAAGATTTTGATTTACCCCCACAACCATTTTCAACAAAAAGGAAAGCAGAAAGAAAAAAAACCAATGGGTTTTTAGAGCAAAAACGTAGCTTCTAAAATAAAGTTCCCTAAACAAAATATTATTTGTTTTTCAGATTTCTTGTCCTTGATTAAATCCCAAAGATGAAACACATTGCAAAGCATCAGCATGTTTCTTCATTAAACCAAAGGGGCATCCTGAAGATATCCTTGTGCTTTATTTCTGCCTAGCTAGACCCTGGGATCAGCAAAATGTGCAACTAGCATAACCTTGACCACTGCCTTGCACATTCAACAGGGAGCTGTTTTTTACATAGCATTTTCCCTGAAGTTATCTATGTCAGTTTTTCCATTTTTATGTGTTTAGACTGTTAACTACACAAATAATTTACAAATGAGTCACTGATGTTTTGCTGTAGAATACTACATTTTACTCCAAATTTTCTATACAGAAATGAAAATCAGCAAAAATATTTCAAAAAACTCAAGTACAGGCTTGAGTAATTGGGGAATGGGGGAAAAAAAGCAGAAGGAACAAGAGAATAAGACAACACCTGATGCCAGAGAGTTTATGTTCAAGCACAGCCTAGGATGGAAAATACAACACAGAGATTATATCACAGTCAATTCCTGGATCAGAAGAATATTGGTTTTCAAAGATGTACTCCTGTCCACAAAAAATCTCAGTGAAATATAACAATAGTAGGAAAAAAAATATTTAAAATTCACTCCTGAAGAACAGAGCTATGAATCACTAAGGAACAAAAGGCATGTAGTTTGACAGAAATACAATCATAAGAGGCAGTTACTATGAAAATTATGAAACTGTTTCTTTGACTTTTGAAATGCTGTGCTATTACACCTATCATGAGCCAAAATATTTCAAAAACTTTTTTCACAGGAAACGGGGTGGGGTGTGGGGGGAATCAACATACAAGAGAAGCTCATTGCTCAATAGCTAGAAAATGTTAAGAGACTTAAGTCACACTCCCACCAAATGAATACCTATTTAAACAAGTCCTCTCCAGGGAACCCGCATGAGACACACTCCCAAAGAGCCAAGAGCCTGGCAATGGCTACTCCTGCATGTGGTAGAACAGGCTCTGGTTCAAAATCCTAGCTGTGGTAAAGCCAACAAAGTATTTGAGCCAGTGTCTTCCATATATTCAAGAACCAGTATCTGTGATAAGAATCTTCTCATCAGAAGTCCATCCTGAACCTAGGAAATTTTGAGCCGGTGAAACCTTGTAGAAGTACTTGCTTTAAAAAAAACCCAAAACAACAATAAAACAGTCCAGGTTTATAAAAACCTGTCTTTTCTGTTTTTTCAAACACTTTATGAAGAGGTTCCCAGATAGTTCTTGACATGCTCTGTTCAGATAGAAACACAGTGTAGTGCTGCACAGACAGAAATAACAGACTCCAAGCCCAGAAGAGCTTATATTTTAATTTTTGTATATGAAAATCCAAGAAGAATGAGACATCATAAGGACTAAGAAAAGCCTCCCCTCTTTTGGAAGGCTATAATAAATAAACAATACATATAATATATATAGTTATATAGAATTAAAATATATATATAAATAAATAATTATAACTTTGAGGGTTCTTTTATGAGCCTTGAAGATGAAATCAATAGAAATTGGCAACTGAGGAAATTTTGATTCCAGCAAAGTTAGTTTGTAAAACAACCATTTTGAAATGAAACCCTTCCTGTACAACTTCTAACAGTAGCGGAGCATGTAGGGCTAATGGCATAAGCTGAAAATAAGCTCTCACAGATATTAAGAAAAGATGCCAAGAAGATCTGGATGCTTGTCTGAATTCAGATTCTCACTTGGCAATGTTCTGAAGGCAAACCTAATTAAAGGTTGCAGTTGCCTATGTTGCATTACCCAGATATTATAAACTATAATTGTTTTAGGCCCAGGCAAGTGTTTAATTTCTACAAAAAATATCCCACAGCTAAATTAAACATTTTTCTATTTAAGATAGCAAGGTTAACAGCCACTCAAATAAAAAAAAAAAACAGAAAAGGTAACTGGATGAGCAGCAACGTAAGTTTGAAAACTTTTGCTAGTTCAATTCCCATCATGATACGCAGCATGAAGCTGACAGCATTACCAAATGCAGAAGTACATTGTATAGAGAAAATTGGTTTCTCATCTGTGAAATATGGGATATCTTACTATCTTCTTTTGTTTCTGAATAATTAATGCAGCACTGGTTAGGCATGTTCTGGAATTGGGCACCTAACACCATCTTTAATAGTCAAGATTGAAATGAGACTAAAGTGAAGAATGAAGTTTCACTTTCTACCTAATGGAGTGTAGGACTGAATATTAGTGTGGAGTGCCAAACACACTTTCAATTAGTTTCTTTGCCCAAGTGGATCTCATTTCAAATCTTCCACCTCTCAAGATGCAGGTTATCTTTTTGGGTGAGTTGCTCTCATTCCCTGCTGCAATGAGTGCTAAGAACTCTGTCCAAATAAAGCAGGATGGAATTGGGCTATGAAGCTCAAATCCAGGCCATTTATGCCTCTGAAGCCCACCAGAGTGCTGAGCAACTCTCCAGTCCACTGATTTTTCTGGACTACCTAACCTTGAAGACACCAAAAAAACTATTAGACAACTCCAAGTTCTGGAGTTAGACATTAATGTCCTGAGCTGAACCTCCATGATCTGATTTTAGAATACAACTACCTGAACCTCCCTAAAGTCTCCTGGAAACACTTGGAAAGTCAAATTTGGTCATGACTATATTCTTTGATACTGATGCCCCACTTTTCTGTAGCAGTGTAATGGTTGGATTACTCACACTGGGAGTAGGAGGCACTGGATTCAAAGCTCTGAACAGTCTGAGGGAACCAAAACTGTATTTTCCATGTCCTGGGAGAATGACTAACTCCCTGCCTCCAGCCTGATGACTATCAGTAAGTTTCCAGACTCCACTCCCTGCAATGTATATATATTTTATAAGAGATCTTCACCGGATAAAAAGAAATATTGTCGGTCAGCTGACGTCTCTGATTCTATAAAAGTTTAAGTATTTGATGCAAAGTGGAACTGTTTTGAAGATAGATTACTTTCTTGGGACTTCAAAGATCCCCGAAGGAAAATAAAATAGAGGAAAAAAAAGAATCTTAACTTCATACATTCCAAGAGTTTTAACTTCTAAGATATTAGGGAATAAGAGGGAGAAAAACAGTGCTTTACTATAGGGTTGGAAGTGGTTCGAGGACTTTTGCCAAATTATCTCCTGACAAGAATTTCTTGTGTAATTGGCACAGACTGGCTCAGTGTGTTCATGCACATACATCAGAAAAATAGTTTTTAGGAGCCTGCCAGTGGAAATTTAGGTATTGAACCAGATTCGTGCCTCCACCTTTACCTAGTTTTTTCAAGGATCTCAGCTGCAAATAGCATCTTCAGACGTAAGTCTTGGTAGACCTAAATCTAGCCAGGTACTCATCACTTCATTGTAGTTTCCCCAAGGTCAGCCTCAAGTTTCATGTTGATCAGCTACATCCAGGTGAAAAAACACGGCAAATGCCTGGTTTCAACTAACAGTTCATGCTGAGACAGCTATTTGATTTTGCTGTCTTAGAATAAAACTTTCAGAGTTGTCCTGTTTGCTTAAAGACAAAAGGCTTATTTATACACAATTTTATATCTCTAACAGATACTTTCATTTCCAGAGGATGGCTATGTTTAGAAATCCAACTATGTAAATAAAGTGTCTTAAACAACTCTGGGTCCCTGATTAACACATTTACAGATAAATCAATGTTTTTGTTGTGTTCCAGCCGGTTATCTTTCACCTGAAGTTGTGCAAAGTAGATCCTACTTTATTTTGTACATCATCAGCAAAATTCTCAGCTGAATTTTGGCTGCATGATATTTGCTATGAGTAACAAAGAGGAACAGGCAAAAGAGTTGCTCTATTTCCAACAGGAGGTGGAACACGCAGAATCTGCCTGCAACATTCTACATTTTCTAAGCGTCTCCATGTCACATGTTGTCTTTTGCACCAGTAATAAGGAAGTACAACTGTGAAACAGAAGAAAGCTACAAACATGTGCTGCCCCCTTATTAAAACGTCAGTGCTCTGTGATCCCCATGGTCTAAGTCATTTTAGATTAAAATAGGAGATTCTCAGATAAATGAGTTTGTCAGGCTGATAATTTCAGAAGAGCTCTGTAGTGAAACTGAGACATCCAACACAACTGAAACATATACTAATGCACAGGAATTACAGTATAATAAATACAAAGAACAAGGTTATGATCAAAACCAATATGAAGTTCAAAATTCATGGTTAGTCATGATACACCATATGTCCTCCACCACCTAGCCACAACAGGGTGCCCTTTAATTACTCTGCTAATGTGCTCTTTGTGTCAAAGTGCTGGAGGACATATGGTACATTTCACTTGTAACCATGAATTTCAATGTCTTTAATGCTTTCTGTCAAAATTCAAATGTCCTTTTAAAGGTATACAAGTGTATACATCTGAATTCATATGCTAGTATTGTCACCTGTTTGAATCCTTATACCATTCTGTACCTGATGGTGCAACGTATTTATACTCCATTTCAGGAGCAAACTGATAAAAGATTGAAATCTATTATATTCTTATTGCACAGACATATTAAAACCAAACAAAACCACATCACCACCTACTTAATGACCTGGAAGAGGGAGGGACAGGCAGCTAAATCACCAGTTATATAAAAATTACTTTCAGTTTCAAACTTTACAGCTGAGCTTACACAAAGAAATACTAAGTGAATCAACTCTACTTCTGCTTTATTCTTTAAGATTGTATCAGGGAGCAGCTTTGCAAGTTATTGCCATGTGCTACTGTCCATTAATGGACAATATTTTTAATATATTTTTTCATTTCAGGTTAAAAAGGAAGGTTTTGTCAGTCTCTTCAATTTTTCTGCATGTGACAGTTCAGGTAGGAGCCAATGAATGAAAATGCCATTCTGATGTGCCTAATGCATTGTAGGCAGCAATCAGATCTTTGGTATAAACAAGATGCAACACAGGCCTTAGTCTTCCTGCTGAACATGGTATTCCTCATCTCAAAAAGTGTCAGTGTCTAGACAAAGAGGATGACATCTTTTAAAGTGCCTTTGGACATTAGACAGCGATTCAATGCACCCCGGACTCAGATGGTGGTGATGTGCCTGATGTATGTACAGTCAAGACAATTAAGTTACATTAATCACATTCTGAGTCAATTACAGGTCCAGAGAGATTTGGGATTTGCCTTATGTAGGAAGAAGGCTCATTTTATGTTCCAGTTACAAAAAAATTTCTCAGGCATCTCCTGTGTTGTTCAGGGGTTTAAATCAGAGACAGCTACCACACCAGCCACTGAATTCTGCAATGTTTCCTCCAGTTCCCTGTACGTTTTAATATAAACTGCAGCCCACAAAAGCTTCAAATAGTGCTGCTCAGACTAAACACATCAAATAGTGTGCTAGAAAACATAGGCTTAAACTACACCATACCATTTCAAAGGTTAGGAAACACAGATTGTTCATTTTTACAGTAAATAGTAGTCAGCTAGAAAGCTAGAAGTGTAGCTCTATGGTGGGTCAAGTTTAGATTTTCAAGCCTGATGCTGCCTGCTGCTACTTTTAAATAAACCTGAATTCTGATGCTTTTCTTTATAAATAACATTCCTCCAAGTGAGGAACTGAGCTTCATATTTGTTTGCAGATCAAACTGGAATGCCACCATTTAGTTGTTCTTACTCTGCATAGCATAAATAATCCCCCAATCTAAGGTAGTTTCTGAAAAAGACCAAAACAAAATGATCTCAGAATTAATCATAGGAAAAGAACCATCAAACTCAAGGACACAACTAGCTTCCCCTCTATAGATAGCTAATATACTGGCATTTCTACACTACTGTGAATGTTTACGAGGACTACTGTCCTCTTTTGTTGCTTTTTCTCAGCATATGAGCTCCATTAGAGACAAAGGAGCAAAAGAAATATGGCAGGAAGATATTAGGTTATTAGAGATTATGTGGGAAATTTCCACACATTCTTACATAAAATGAAAAATCTCCATAGCTATTTATGATTCGGTTTGCTTGAAACTATGCCAACTGAATTATAGCTGTTTGGTACCGATCTGCCGAAATTCACAGGGTAAAGCAAAATGTTTACAAGATAATGCAGCTCACTGCACAAGATGGCTAACAGCACATATAACTAAAGATTCACAGCTATTCAGGAAAAAAGGATACAAAGTGCTGTAAACAATTTTCTGTGAAACAGCTTTTAAAAACTGTCCAAGACATAAAACCACTAGAGATTACAAAAAAATTGTTCAGAAATTGCAAGTTCATACTTTCAGTAACACTCCAACTGGCCAGTATCTTTCTACAATCGCATTCAAAAAATAGTCTGTTTATGTGGACAAGGAGCTCAATTTTTATATTTGCAACTTCAGAAGACGGTCCAAGCACAGTAAAAGGCCAACCTGTGAGGTCAAATTAATTACAATTGTCTCTTGTTAAGGTTTGTATATTGGAAAACTGCAACTATTCTGAATTCATATACAGCACAAGAAAATGTCATTTGAAGTGGAAAAATAGAATAAACTATTTTGTGGAGGATTAGTTAATCTCAAACAAAGTACAATAGATGACTTTTTGAATCAAAGTCTTATGGGAGATGAAGGATTATGCTTATTTTAGCTATGGGACAGCGAGTCAGATTTCTTCAGACAAATATAAGCAGAAAAAAAAAAAGGGAAAATTCAGCTATACGCATTATTTAATATTATTGTACCTTGAACTAACAGAAATAAAAGTTTTGGCTTAGATATATGACATTAACCTTTTTAAAATGTTTTGCATAATCACTGCATAGGACAGAACTATATACCACTGGCAATCTCTGTCTAAAAATTACAGAAAGTTTTAAGTTTCACAGACATTCCTTGCATATTCCCATTAACAACTGAGAGTGCTCAAATACAGTGAAGTGACCACACATATTAAAGCATGCTCAGACACTTACATGTACAGATCAATCAAATGAACCATGTTTGTTAAAAGAAGACCTAGAAAATGAAATTATACAGAGTATTTCAGTGTTGGGTTTCTCATTTAATTCAATTTAATAATGAAAACAGTTACATTTGTTTATCTTGACTAGCTCTGCTCAACAAATGTCCTATCAAAAAACACCAGCATTAGCTAGGAGCAAGGTTGTTAGTTTTCTGCTGAGTCATACATTAAATGGATTTGGAGGGTGAACTCAAACTTCTGGCTGTCGTGGTTTAACCCCAGCCAGCAACTAATCACCATGCAGCTACTCACTCACTCCCCACCTCCCACAGTGGGATGGGGGAGAAAATCAGGAAAAAGAAGTAATCTTGTGGATTGAGATAAGAACGGTTTAATAGAAAAGAAGAAAGTAATAATGATAATGATAACACTAATAAAATGACAACAGTAATAATAAAAGGATTGGAATGTAC
>JANZLQ010000095.1:8643195-8655026 GCA_026212715.1 Elanus axillaris | reverse complement strand
TCCCCCCCCCCCCCCCCCCGAGATGTGTGTCCATCGAAGAAGGAGCCCCACCACACAATCTGACACACATATGCAATCTTGACATATAGTTGACATATAGGACATTCATATATAATATGAGAGGAGATGCTGCCATTTCAGTCCCAAGAGATGACTTGCAGCCACTTGAGGAATCTCCAAGCAACCTCAAGGAAAGCAGGTAGCAAAGAGCAAGAGAGCTAGATCCATTTAATGATAGAGAAGGTGGGCAACCCTGATTTAAGCCACATTTAATAAAAAGGTGTTACAGTAAAGACCTCATAAGTTGAGAAAATGAATAGAACATAGCTGCAATTCATTACTTATTTATAATTTTTATCAGTCCTCTCATTTTAAATGTATAAGTTATTATACAGTTTGAACAAAACTGCTTAATAAAGCCATACATCAAGTGCAGTGCCTAAGACGGCCACCTGCTCAGTTAAAATTCTAGAATCAATACATTAAATAATTATTGCCCTATAGAGGTATATACATACTTTTTTCAGCTTTGATACTTTGGATGAAATGATCAACTGCTACTTGTAACTACAGGATACGATCAAAAGGTGGCAGCAGACTTGTCAAGTATTCCTTCTTACTCACACTTTATTTGCTTCATTTTAAAAACAGACACAATTTTCTTGACATCCCTAATAAAGGAACAATTCTCTAGCCTCCTTACAAACTTAGATTTTTAATCACTTTCTGTTAGAAGTTTTGTGCATGTAGGAACACATTCGTATACATGCTACACTATATTGGTGAGTATGCAATGTAAGAAAGGTTCTCTAACTTGATTGTGTTTATACTTTCAGGTTTTCTGGGATCAGCTCACTACACAGGCACTACAACTAGCTAATTTAAACAACTATTACAACTAAACTGACAGAATATCTTACAGTAATTTCATGTTGTACCATGACCTGTGTACAAGCATTAGCATCACAACCAGAGTGTTACAGCTGAAACTTAAGGAGAAGCAGAGGAATAAATCACTGATTTTCAGGATGTTCTTGGTTTTGACTACAGATACATAATTGTAGGAGGATGCTTGTGTTCCAGTCAACAAAAAGCATTTGAAGAGAAACATATAACACGCAAATGTATGAATCAACAAAAGATTACATGAGGTGCTTTGTCTGGTACTGTCATTCTCTGCTTGTGACCAATAACAGAAGCTGGCCAAACTCCAGCAGCTGTGTTTAAGTGTCTGCAATTTTGCACAAATGCCCAGTAATATTCTGGACAGCATGTGTACCATACATAGCACATGGGAAACTATGGACAAGCACAATGGGTAGAAAAATAAAGGGCATGCCAAAACAACAGCAAGTTTGCAAAATTAAATACTTGAGTGTTTAAATCTTAACCTATCCCCTTTCTGCATATGCAAAATAATGAAATCTTCATTGCATAGTGAAAACTTCATTGCCTATTTTCTCCATGGGATTTGAGCAACATTTAGAAAACAGAAGGCAGGACACAGTATTGATGAGCAATTCTACGCTTCGCTTTCTCCTTATCACATAATACATGGCCTCCTGACTTACTGCACACTGTACAGAAGGGACCATCAGCAAATTTGTGCATGGGCTCATCAACAGCAGTCATTTTTTGCAATACCCCCATACCTCCCCAGCATTACATTCAGTTAGGCTTCACTGCATCCTGTGAGGCAAAGCAGTGGTAAAACAGAGCGGCGACTCCTCCTGACTAGAGAAGTGAAACTTCCCCACCTGGTTAGTGGGCATATTCACCTAGGGCTACATGGGCAAAACTGGATGTTCCCTGAACCCGCAAGCTCCAGAGCAGGTGGAACCACTGTTTCCAGTTAGTCTTTTGGTGGAACCACTGCTCCCAGTTAGTCTTTTGGCAGACCTAGCAAGGGTGGTGAAGGACACTCCCTGATCTGAATGCAGTGGTGGCAAACATTGCTCCAGGGGTAGGAAAGGAGAGATGCGAGATAGTAGCGCTGTCTGGGACATGCAGAGAATGTAAAAACACCAGTTTTTAAAAATAAATAAGTAGATCGAACCTAAGCCACTTTCTGTCAAGATGACAAAACACAAATCTTTATGCATTCTGTGGTGAATTTTAAGGCATTACCCCAAAAAACTAAAGTACTAGGACACTCAAACTGCTTACATTTATTAATGTGACTCAAATAGAAAGCCTTATTTTAAGGGGAAAATAATAGCATTTAGGTTGATGTTTTCCATGGTTAAAAACAGTAACATTACTGCAAAAGTTATAAAATGTAATACATTGCATAGCTCCACTTTCAGTTAATTATGTTGTAATTTGATGCATCATTCTGGGTTTTTTTCCACCCTTCTGCTGAACCTTCAGCCAACACTGAAAATGCTTCTGCAGAGTAAATTGAAACCAACATTGGAAGCTGTATCACACTTAGGACCGAAGTCCTTTATGATGAAATGATACACCTCATGAAAAAAACTGATGTCACACTGATGCTGCTGGAACAGAGCTCCTTAAGTTGCTGAACAATGACATACTCTTCAATTTAGGAACACTTTTGTAACTCATTTATGATCTTACAAGTCTCAAGTAGGAAAAACAAAAAGATAATTGCAAACTACAGTGTAACAAACTACTAAACTAATGATGAAGAAAACATTTACACTAATATTTGTTGGTTTAAAACTGAAATACAAAAGTAGTTGTCGTGGTTTAGCGCCAGCGAGCAACTAAACACCATGCAGCCGCTCACTCACTCCCCCCCACCTAGTGGGATGGTGGAGAAAATTGGGAAAAGAAGTAAAACTTGTGGGTTGAGATAAGAATGGTTTAATAGAACAGAAGACAGTAATAATGATAATAATAACACTAATAAAATGACAACAGGAGTAGTAAAAGGATTGGAATGTACAAATGATGCACAGTGTAATTGCTCACCACCCGCTGATTGACACCCAGTTAGTCTCCGAGTGGTGATCCCCACCCCCACGCCACCCAGTTATTTCCCAAATGTGACGTCCCATGGTACGGAATAACTCGTTGGCCAGTTTGGGTCAGCAGCCCTGGCTGTGTCCTGTGCTAACGTCTTGTGCCCCTCCAGCCTTCTCGCTGGCTGGGCATGAGAAGCTGAAAAATCCTTGACTTAGTATAAACAACACCCAGCAGCAACAGAAAACATCAGTGTGTTACCAACATTCTTCTCATACTGAACTCAAAACACAGCACTGTACCAGCTACTAGGAAGACACTTAACTCTATCACAGCTGAAACCAGGACAGTAGTTAAAATTATAATGCAGTTTACATATTACACTCTTTTGCTAATAATTTGGGGTTTATAACCTGTCATAGCAAAGCACCTGAGTTCCTGGTAATCATTGGCATAAATGTTACCATCTAGAAACAAAACACTTGCATACAGCACAAATCCCCATCACCTGGGGCTTTGACTACTGGCAGCCATCTGCATTCATCATTATCCCACTGCTACTGTGATCCTTTGCACACAGTTATCTCCATAGGACCTACTGTAATTGAGATGAAGAACATGAAATAGCATCAGAACAGGAAAAGATCATTTGGTCCAAAGTACTCACTTTCCAAATACTTATCTCAACATACAGACTGACAAAGGAAAATCCTTTTTGAACTGAAGCTCAAGTTGCTGTAGGAACTCGGTACATGTAAGAAAAAATAACAAAACCCTTGCCACAGTGAAGTCAGTTAACACCATAGATGGGGTTCCTCTCACAGACTGCTGACTTTGGAAGTAGAAGAGACTGTCTTTAAAACAATTCTATTAAAATAATTCAGTAGGTCAACTTTAGCCCTGCTTACCCACAGGGTACTGGTAATTCCACTGAAATTAAGAGAATTATTTTGCATTATTATTTTGTGTTAGTGCCAATGGCAGTAGAATTTAGCTTGGTATATCACTTAGAATGTTTTTAAATCACCGTACAATAGAAATAGCTCCCTGCAAATTATTCATTCAATAGTTAAATTCCATATATTACTGTATATTTTGTGTCTTTATCTATATGCAGTGTTTGTAGAATAAGACAAACTAGGAATACATTGTGGAGGGCCTGGTATGGATTGAAAGAAAATAAGATATTCAGATGACGTCCCCTTATTTTAATAGGCAGAATTACAACGTATAGATCAGGAAGAAGTCCATTCAAACAGGAAATTCATAAAAGCCAGAACTGAAGTGACAATCCTAAACTGGTTATTTCAATGTCTGGAGAGAAGGATGATGGGACAGACACAAATCTGATTCACAACAAGGAGCAGGATCTAGCTGTACAGCAGCAGATAAGAGTGGGAATGAGGGATGGCAAGCTTTCATAGAGTTGTGGTGACTAAGATATGTACTGGGGACTGGACAGATAACATATAGCTGGTGATATGAACCAGAACAGTATGGCAGTATTTCTACCAGTAAACTCAAATATTATACAGCCTCCACATCCGCATTACAGCCTGAAAAGGATTTATTGGTATTTATGTTAACTGAATATTTAAAATCCAATATATTTTAGAATTATATATTTTAAATAACAAGCCACTCTGATTCTTTGTTTTATGCTGTAACACAGCAGATGTGATAAAATATTTTCAGTTATTTGATGCATCCACAAACCATAGTCTCTAGGAACACCACAAATTAAAAGTGAAAATAAACAAATAACTGGATTAAATTAACAAATTATACCAGCTATGCTCAGTAGAAGAAAAACATTTGAAGTAGTGAACCACAGGAAAAGTGTCCAATCAATATCATGTACTCTGCACAGTGCATAGACTTTGGCAGGCCACCAAAAGGTGAGTTGTACAGGTTTTACCAAAAATGCTCAGCCTTCTCAGGCACCTACACCTGATGCTGTCTGCAGGCAGCCCAAACTCCAACCCAGTCACTGCACCTAGAGCTTTGTCTTCACTGGCTCCAGCTTTCAGGGCACCTAAGTCAAATGGAAACACAAGCTCTAGAGACTTAAGTGTAATTTACCCCACATTAATATAGCAGCAAGGAAGCACCTCAATTGATTCCCATCATTGCAATGATACTGGAAGAAAGCCTTGGCTTCTAGCATACCAATATCCTAAAACATTGATGCCATTCTCATCCTGTTGCCCAAAGGCAGTACCTGGAATACCCTTCCTCCCACTCCTCCACAAGTTACATTGATTTTAAGAGAGGCTAGAGTTCAGTAACTCTAAAATCAGTGCAACTCCATCTCCAAGGCTGCATAATAGTAGCTTGTGAGCCAATCTTATACAGCCAACAAGGGGAAAAATACACAAATAATGTCTCTAATATGTTACAGAGTTCACTCAAGACTAAAACACACACTCAGACTAACCTACAGCATGACTCAGGGCCTGCTGCACTCTGCACAAGCTGCAGACTCTGAGTAACTCTTAAAAGATAATTCTAAACATACCCCTTTACAGTAAACCCCAGCAAGGGGTGAAAATCTGTAATTAATGATCACTGTCAATTTAGCATCTCCCAAGAGCCATTCTAAAGAGCTGAAGTCTTGACATTTTGAGAGTTATCAGAATCAATTTAATTAGTTGAAAAATGGTTATTCTCAGTATAATGACCACTCTAACTGTTCCTAAAGTACCCAAAGAAACTGGAATTTAAGAGCATTCAAAAGGACTTACCTGTTCAGAGACTGATATGCCCTATGAAGTGGAGGATATGACACAGATATGGTGCAAGCTAAAAGGCTATCAAGAAGGATTACAAAAGGACATACAGTTCTAATGTTTCATAATAATTAGGCACCCAGAAACAGTTATCACAGCAATTACTATACATACATGATTGATGCAGATCTTACCAGGTTTTGAAATTATACTCTAAATGATCATGCCATAGCAGTTCTAGAAAATGACTGGTCTTTTTCCCCATTAAATTAAGGTCCAGAAAGAATGGACTGGGGAAAAAAAAACCCACAACCCAATCAGTTCTTTAAATAGATAATGCAGGACACAGGAATTACTCAGGGTTTTAATGAGACTTAGCGCAGAAAGCAACAACAACAGTCCTGAGGCGAAACCTCACCAATTAGGAGACTTTTTATCTCGCATTATGTTTAACTTAGAAACCTTCACATCCCTGCAGTCTACAAGCAAAAAATTCTTTACATAGCAGGTTTCAAAGATTGCCTAACAATCAATATTTGGGAAGAGCTACATGAGAAATTTCCCTTGTGATTTAGCAATGACTCCAATTCCCCAAGGTCTGTGTTACTGACATTGCTGCACATGTAGTGCAAGCAATGAAAAATGGAAGCTGCACGTACTGTGCTTTCCCCGCTGCCTTTACTCAAGTCATAACTCACTCTTGCATACACTGTAATTTAACCTGTGGAGATCCCAGAGGATGCTGTATAAACATTGTGTGAAAACTTAACCCGATCATTAAAACAGTATAGCATATTTTGCAGATTATTGAACGTTTTCTAGTAGATCACTCAGCTGAAATTTCTTGCATTAAGCAAGGCTTTATCTGATTCATAAACTAAGTCTTCATATTAGGGAAATCACCAGAGTACTTTGGTACCTAAAATAAGACAGAAGCTGAGAAATGAAAGCCATGTGTCAAATTGCCACATTTTCTTACAGACCTTAATCTCTCTCTAAGCACGTCCCTTAAGGTGCCATAAGTCACTTTATAAAAACTAAGATATACCACTACTGGTTATAAACATGGGGCTGGGCAGCTGCTAAAGTTACCTTTTGAAGAAAAGCTTGATCTCTGGGTAAAGACTTTGCCCTCTTTCACAAACACTCAACTGAAGTCTGGCACACATTCAGATCTGATACCCACCACTCAAATTGTTAGCAGGTATTAGCTGTCACATTACATTAGCCCCTCATCATGCTATCCTGCATCACGCCAGCATATAATGTGATTTAATGGAACATGACGTGACATATGTGATGTGACGTGATGTGATGTGACAGCTACCATTTAAAGGGGAACACACCTATTTTCAAATCAGATGTCCATTATCAATTAAAGCTGCTCTGGTGACGGTCAGACATTTATATGTCAAGCCTAAGCAAAACTAACCGGCATGTGTTGCCTGTGCTACTGAACTGATGAGCTGGGAATCTGCCAGCTACCCAAATTATCCTTGGGTAATTTGACAGATCTGTAATATAAGCTCTGTGTATCAGTTCCATGTCATATTTGCTCAGTACTACTGAAAGCATGTTTTTGTCATTTTTCTTCTTCATCCATCATAATTAAAATCACCTAAAATGCTGATTACCAATCTGTAACTTCAGTTCTGTTATTATCAGCTGCTGTGCTTGGTACGTGAAAAAAGAAGAGGACAAAGAATATTATTATGTAGCTGCAGCGAGCAAAGCGCTGAGTGTCACAAAAACGGTCATTTAACTGACCAGATACAATGCAGAACTAATACAAAAGTTAGTAAGAGCAGCATATAGCTTAATAAAACCTTTTTGTATCCACTTCTGCACAATGATTTTTCTCCCTCAGTAAAGACATTAAGTCTTTGATGCTTAAAACCAAAAAAGATTTGCATAGGTGCAATGAGATTGTCATAAAACTGTTGTAGGCAACAGGCTGTGTAATATATGCATAATTCAAAAGGAGAGAGCTTGTAGATGAGTTTAGCATATACGTGAAATTCATACACTAGTGCAGCAGCATTACAATGCATAAAGAATGCATATTATCCCTATGAAGATTAAAGTATTGATTCTTCATCATTCTATAGTTTAGCCATTAATATTCATGCAAACGCTCTGGGCTGGTCACCTTGCAAGAATGCGCAGAGCAGTGGAGGATGAGCCCTGCTTTACATCGCCGCTTCAGCACTGGAGAGAGCTTTCTGTGCACCACAGTAACATGGCTTCCTGCGAGTGAATCGCCTGCAGTTGCTGCTCAGTTGACTGTTTCTGATGATCTTGCTGCTGCTGCAAAAAAGGGTAAAGCTGCTGCCTCTAGATTTCCCCATGCAAAAATTGCACTTCAAGGCTGGATGGCAGCTTGAAGGTCACACATGCTTATGCCTCGCATGCCAGAGACAGGAAGCCTAATTTTAGCCCACAAGAAAGTAGAGTGCTGATTAGAAAAAATGAAATTCTATAATGCTTCAAAAGCTTTACAGGGGAAAATTATTCTTAGCACAAGATATCCCATCATACCTATGGGATGCAATGCTTCAAGGGTGTTGAAAGAAAAGGTTTCCATAATAAGTGGGGGAAATGAATGAAAAGTAATTACACAATTGTCTAAAACAGTGAATGTTGAAAGAAACTGTGGATATAATAGGATTATATAGTGATTCTTTACCTTATGATCATCCAGCCTCACAGGATAATACAGAAATAAGTAGCAAGCTATGGATTAAAGACATGGGAAATATTTGTAGTTTTATTCCCTGGCATAGCAGTTTCTACAAAAATCTGCAACATGAATAGTAGACTATGCCACCTTTTCCTTCACAAAATACTCCCCGTTCTAGTATGATAGCTCCCACATGGGTCTGTCTTAACAGAGAGCCTGGTCTCACCTGACTTGTCAGGCACAAGTAGACAGGCTGTGTGGTGTCTGCCCAGGATACACTGCCAAGTGCCAGCAGTTATTTCATGCATTGGAGCCTGGTGTCATAAGAAAGGAAAGTTATTTTGTTAAGAGAGGTTGCTTCATACAGACACCCCATTCCATTCATGATCACACATATTTTCCCTTTCTTCTCTTTGTAGTTCATATCATTCTTGCAGAATATGCTGCCCTTGCTTTCAGGGAAAAACAACACTCTCCCTGAACTCGTTTTTAAAAGCGCACTTAAGATAATTTAGTGGACAGAAGAGAGGGATGGATAGAGAAGGGTCATGACCAGCTCCTTACAGATCACTTGCAACCACTGCTGAGAATCACACTGGGAATGTCCAGCTGGGAAAACTCCTGGAAGGGCTCAGCAGGGGTTTCATGGCTGCATGGCCAGCTCTGCATTCACACACTCGTTACATCCATTATACCACTAACCTATTGCACATGATAAGAACCAAAGATCAATGTTTTACTTTTCACATCCTTTGTTGTAATAATAAAGCATCTTTGGAAATGTTTTTTTTTTGTCCCTAAGATTTATTTGGAATTTTCATCTTCCTGTTTACAGTCACATATATGGGTTCGCATTCAGACAGTCTTCATTGTGAATAGTTTTCAGTTCTCAAAGTTATAAGGATCTTTTCTGAACTTGATGCAATGCAATTACAAAACAAGCATAACCAATTCATAAAACATGCCACCAAAAATTATTACCAACATTTCCCTTCTCCCAGACTCCACTGTTTGACTATGTCAAATTATAAGAATAATGTCAAGATCCAGGTTTACTTTTGTAAGCATTTTTGAGCACATTTTTCCTAAAGCTTTTTAATAGAAAAATAAAAATAAACGTGCCATGGAAGGAAGCAATAAAGTTAATGGAAGCAGTACCCCATTCAAAAGTTTCAATAAAGTTATCCTATAGCCAATTGGCCCACCAGATACGGTGAAATATGTGTCTGCTTACATGTGCCTTTTGATGTACAGTTGACTTGACACATCATTGGCATAAATTGCAGACTTTATGCTTATTAATCTATGCTGAATTTCTATGACTTCTTCACATGACAATTTTGAAGTAAAAAGTTGCACCACCTAATGTCCTTTGCTTCATTCTATGTAGAGTTCTTGAAAAGGCATTGCAAACAAGCACAGCAGAACTGGCAAAGGGAAATCAGTGTTGAATTGTTTTGGGGTTATATTCCTGTATTTTACACCTTCAGGCACATTTTTTATTTGATTATAATGATATCTTTACCACTGGGGGATTTCTGTTCCCATCCACATTTTAAAAGTTCACATCAAGGTCAGAAATTTCATTTTGGACTTAGACTTCAGATTCCAAGTCTGAAGTGCTTAATACTTTTTTTGGTCATACAGAGTATACAGTTCCTCACATTCAGGTAAAATTGGAAAGCAGTTAAGGGCATAGAAACAGCCATACTGAGTGAGACTGAAGACACTTCTAGCACAGTATTCTGTCTCCAGCAGTGGCCATAAGTGGATAAGTAAGGAAAAGTATAAAAACAGGACAAGTATAAATGATATTTCCCCTAATAGTCACCCAGGCTCCACTTATTTTCAACTTAGGGACTTCCTGAACCAGATCTGATATCTATGTGTTTAGCTAGACTTCAGTGAATTTTTCGTCCATGAACTTGCCCAGTCTCCCCTTAGACCAATACAAAATTTTAGCATCCATCATTCTTTTGGCAAGATCAGCTACCCACTACAAGAAATCCACGTCTTTTTATTTGTTTTGAATCTGGCTCCTACTACCTTCATTTGATTTCCCCTGGCTCTAGGACAAGATACTGTGAAGAGAATGTTAACAAGTGAGCCTTATCTGCACTCTATATGATGTTATAGACTACTATCACAGCGTCCATCAGTCCTCTATTTTCCAGACTGAAAGATCCTCATTTATTTAATCATTCCTAATACAGAAACTCTTCCATGCTTTGCTTATCTTTTTAGACCTTCCATGGAGACCTTCTGAGTTCTATTACAGCGCTCTGGAGATTGGAGGAGGGGGGGAGGTGCAGGGGTTGCAAAAACTTCTCATTGTCTAGGTGCAGGCAAATCATGAATTTTCACATAATACTGTAATGACATTCTCCATTTTGTTATTTTTTTCTTTTTCTAGTGATTTCTAACCTTTGATTTGCCTTCTAATCATTACTGTGCACTGAACTGACACCCTCAGAAACTTACCTACTGTAACTGGAATACCTTACTCCAGAACATTCAGGACAAGATCAGAAGACATCATCATAGGTATATGAAGTCAGGATTTTTATTTTTCACTCATATGCATCACCTGACATTTACCTATATTGAATTTATCTGCTATTTTATTCTGCAGCCACTCACTGTATCTGTTTTTCATTTGCCAAGCAAAAGAAGACAGATTATCTGTGCATACTATCAGCATCCTCTAGGCACATTTTTCAAAAGAGGTTCAGTTTGTCCCATCGACTTTGGGTGATAGAAATTGCTCTTGCATGCATTAAGGAATTTGGCCCATCTGTCCACAGAGGTCCCAGCAGGGATTTATTACAGCTTACTTCATCAAAGTAAGATCCTTATGAAGGCTCCACTGTACTACATCCCCACTTCTCACACTTCTGAATACATCTAAGTAAAGCTGCTCAGAAAATCTCATACATGTTTTTAAGTGAATATTGAAATAAAGACACTTTGCAGATAGAGTTCCATTTCTAAACATTCAGCAAAATTCAGGCAGAATTCTAAGGGACTATTGCCAGTCTACCAACTCCAAAAATCAGTCTTGCTTTTTGCTACTAGCTCATAGCACTGGTCGATCCCAGGTCAGCAGGACTCTAACATTCCCTAGGGCTTCCAGGTTTCAGTCTCCCTTCAACAAGCTACCAGCTAAAGGTCTTCTGGCAGCCTACTTGGCTGCTATAGAGCCAAGGGTCTTGGAAATTCTGGCAACTGAAGAAAAGAGCTGACAATTCTTTCCATGAAAGTGAGGAAAAAATACATTTGTTTAGATTCACATGATATTTTTTCTTCAATTTTGCAGATGTTAATTTTAAATATGGACATTATTTAATAAATCACATAATTAAGAGGATATCTAAAGCCAACTCCATTAAGTTGTCAATGGATGGAATAAAGACTTCAGATTTATTTCAGCAGGGCAATAGCTTATTTAGATGTTCATACTGGTAAATATTTCTTCAGAGGGAAAAGATTACTAT
>JANZLQ010000095.1:8627819-8638498 GCA_026212715.1 Elanus axillaris | reverse complement strand
CTCAAAACACAGCACTGTACCAGCTACTAGGAAGACACTTAACTCTATCCCAGCTGAAACCAGGACAATCTGGTAAAAAGAAATTAAATTATTCATAACAGAATTTATCTAATTATCTAATGCACACTTTCTCATAGGCATTTTAGATGCTTTATTTTAAAATCCAGACCAAAGTATTGGAAAACACCTAACCAGTATTCTTCCAGCTCTAGACATCTAAGGCAAGACAAATATTTTCTCCTCATACAGCACCTTTATAGGCCTTTACTTTGGTAGCTCCAAGAACATCTGGAGAGTATTGCACCTGGAAACCTGCACAACTAGCTAGCTTTTAAATTTTGACCAAGTTTCCAACTTAACTCCCTCTCCTGGTTAGTCTACCATCTCTACCTTGTCATTTTGGGACAGACAACATGTTTCAGATGAGTTTTATTATGACCAGAGTGACCGATAAGGGCCATTACATGTATCACAGTGAAATATTTGAAAAAAGGTTACTGTGGGAACTTTAAGAAATTATCAGTATAACCACAGATTTTGTTTAGATTACTCTATGAGGAAAAAACATGATAACAAGACATCCTAATTGACTGTATCCCATGGACTTTAAAAGTGTCAGAGCAATTTAGCCTTTAAAGTACTACATAAAATATTTTATCACATCTTTGCCTCAGTAACTTTAATAAAGTACACAGCCTTCAGGGACCAGGCTCCTTATAAATTAACTGCCTTCAACTTGCTGCACAAGGGTCTTTATCTCTTGTCAGCTTAATTATGTGTTTAATTTTATTTTAAACATTTTTTAAAATGACCCACACTAAAAGAAGCCTAGATTGTTTAATTAAACAAATGAATATGGTTATATCAAGCACAATCAAAGCACTAATTTGTCATACTAATGTTTTATACAGAGCTGAAAGTTCCATTGTAGTGCTAATACACTAGTTTAGCCTAAAGTTTATCAGCTCACCTTTCCAGCAATAATTTAAAGTTTAACTTTGTTCCACCACCCTCTTACAACTAATTGGCTGTAGCTTTTCCCCAGTGTCTCAACAAAAGCTAGACTCTAATAAGTTATTAAGCAATTACTACTGCATTATTGCTTATGCATGTGTGTTCCAAATTTACACTACTACAGAAAGGCTCAAATGAGTGTCTGGGTAGCAGAACACAGCTGCACAAGACTTTCTCTTCAGCAGCAAAATTTCTATTTTAAACATGGGACTAAACCAAAAAAGCATTAGGTGTGACAGATCTACAGCAAAACCTAGAAGGACGACCGTATCGAAGGCTTGACATGCTCAAGAACAGCATCACCACTAGCCAGCACCTGGAGTGAAACATACTGTCAACGCTGAACGCAGAAGGAAGGGGAGAGGCCCAAGCTCAGCAGCCGGGCTCTGAGCTGCACAGCATCAGCCTCCTTTCCTGGCATTCTTTTCTGTGATCCCCAAACAAATCCTCTCTCACAAAATTCATCAAGAGGAAAGATTCACACTCGGGTTGTGCAAGACTTGCTTCCAAATCCCAACTGTCCAACTAGACCTCAACCCACACCTCCAAGTACATTAGCCACTTACGCTATAGGGTAATGCAACAGGGAGAAGAGAGTCTTTCTCTTTTCTGTCGAGTTGGTTGCAGGAAGGGGGAGGAAAGAAAGCTTCTCAGCCTTTGTCCTTGGGACAACACTCACCTATGAGAAGGCTCTGTATCCCACTAAGTGTTCCCAAAGGCTGTTTTGCATTTTACACTAAAATGTCATTAAATCAGAACAAATTCATTAGAAACTAGGCCCTTCTCTTGCTCTGTCGCACACAGAGTGACAAGGTTACAGCCAGGCATGCATCCACTCTCACTTTGTGGCAAACAAGTGAGCAGCTCTTATAGGAGAGAAGATTACTCTCTCTTCTCTTCCAAAATAACCTCTAGATCAGAGGCCTCATCCAGGAATGAGATCTTGAATCCTTTCAGATAAAAATGGGAACTGAAGCCAGGTCTCCCACACTCAGGGGAAGCATTCTAAACACTGAACTACTGCATAGCAGCAATGCAGAAGGAAGAACAGCAGCAGCACAGTAGTTGTGAGGGTGGAAACAGGTATTTAGAGAGGTATTTAGTACGCAAATTCGCTACGGCTTCTCATATGCAAGGTTACAATGAAAGGATAGCACACTCCTGAGGTACTGAATTAGGTACTAAGCCCTTAACTTTACCTGAATTTAAGTTACCAATTCCCCTCACTTTTCAGAGTAAGAAAGTAAGAAAGGGAACGAATGGGATTTTGAGAAGAGACCCAAGATCAAGGAAGAACTTTGGTGGTTGGGAGCTGGTGGGAAGGCACAGTGGTGATGGCACCCTGTGGATGGGCCTGTCTTTCTGGAACTTGTATCTCCCTTCGGGCACTCTCCACATTCCCACTTTCTCCCTAGCATCAAGCCTTTTTCATAGAATTATTAGTATTTTGGTCTTATGATTTTTCAGCTAGTGTTGTGATTTTTTTGATGGGCTGACTCATGACCTGTGTACACCAAGACTGGCAATAATGGTATAGCATATTTTCCTGCTTTAATATTAATATATCCTATTTCTCCCCTGCAGGAAGCTCCTTAGAAGGCATAGTCATGTAACATGGTACAGAAAATCAGTTGTTTCACATACACTGAAAGCCTGCAACAATCTTCCCTCACCAGCCCTGTAACAGAATCCACAGAAGCTATAACAGCAGGTATATGTCTGGTAATACGATGAAGCAGTAAGCACAAGTTGTTTCCTTACTTGGCCACGCAGTCTTTCTCATGAACAAGCTCACCACTTCTAGAAAGCAGAGCAGTGAGAGTGGCTAGTGGTAACAAAATCCTTCATGTCACGAAAATGCCAACTATCACAGTAGCTAATTTGTACCAGGGTTTTTTCTAAATGTGGATTTGAAACTCAGGTCAATGGAAGTCAAATGTATATTTTTTGAAACCTTCTGTGCCAGGATGACAGTGGGCAGTAGATGGGAACAGTGCATAGTGACACGAGTTTGATTGATGATGGCTGCACTGTGCATATGATATGCACAGTAACTTCAGAAAGTGATAGAAGGCACCTGGAAAAAGTACACTTTGAAGGTCAAAGCTGACAGAACTTTTATATACTTGGGAAGATGCCAGTGCAAGAGGAATAACTTCTAAGAAAACTACAAGAAGTAAAAAGCTGAAAAGTACCATTGCAAGATGTCATGGACTTTATGGCTTTCTTGGTTAATACATCTGTCTGGCTGACTGGTAGTTCCATTGTGGTAATAATACAATAGAATCATAGAATGGTTTGGGTTGGAAGGGACCTTACAGATTATCTAGTTCCAACCCCCTGCCATGGGCAGGGACACCTTCCACTAGATCGGGTTGCTCAAAGTCCCATCCAACCTAACCTAGAACACTTCCAGGCAGGGGCATCCACAACAGTTTAAAGTGAAGTTCAGTAGCCCATCTTTCTAGACAAAATGTAGAACTTTGTTTTACCGTGCCCCTTAGACCAACAACAAATGACTGCCAGTTTCCCCAAATGCACTGCAGATAAGTTATTAGCCAATTACATTTTGCCACATGCATCCAGACCTATCAGTACATGAAATTTAAAGACTCACACTTAATGGGAAAGTTTGAGAAGCATTTTAGTTAGAATGCTTGTTTATATAAACCCTAGATTTTTGTATTTTCTCGCATATGTCTTTTGGAAGCCCTTTGGTTTTAGGAAACTCATTTACTGTTCTGCTTTTGTCTTCATTTGAAACCATTATGTTTTACTCTTTACTCTCCATAGAAATGAATTATATTCTCAATGAAGCATGATGACTTCCAGGCAGAAATAGAGAACAAACATTTCATCTTTTCAAGATTAAAATATCAAAATCTTGTTTTAGTATAAGCAAACTGTGATAGCTACATATTGCAGGGGTAAAAACACTGAACAGGCAATGGATTGAAACATCAAATGAAAGAAAATTATTAGTTTAAACAGTACTATGCTGGTTTCTCCCTAGCTGCAAAACTAGCTGAATTAGAGGTAAGATTGACAGCACCTTCTTTTCAAGCTTCTTGAATCTTTACCCACTAAGAGCAGTTTTCAGTTATTGAAGTTATGATTAAGTTAATTTAAGCCAAAACTTCCCACAACAAATGTTCAGACTCTGAGATGCTCCTTTGACTGCTGTACAAATTCTGGCCAGATTTCAAACTCTCAGAAAATCACAATTTGTGCATGTCTACAAGTTTGTTAAAACCTCAACTCCCCAAAGATTCATGTTCTAACTTGTGGCAGAGTCATTACGTTTTCCTCTTAGGTTCAGTTGCTCATCTGGAAAATAAGCCAGAAGCTTTTCTTCCCATGTTCCTGATTTCTCTCTTCCCAATGATGAAGAACTGTGGAGGAGGAGGCCTTCTGCAGGTGCAAGACAAGAGCTAGACCTAAGGAATCAAAGGAAAGAAGGAAAAAGGGAAACAGACCAACTGGCCAAGAAACAGTTTAAAGATAAGAGGTTGTTCCTAATGGCCTGTCCACTCCACTGTGAAACAGCAGAACTGGGTTTGCAGCTGGATGCCAGAATGGCTTAGCAATTTCAGCCCCTGAATACCTTTGTCTCAGAGATGAGTATTCAGCTACCTCAGAAGTGCCAGGCTGCTAACCAAATGAAAGAGCCTCTGATCTGCTCATGAACCACACACAAATCAAAAGTCTGGTATTATGCCTGTACGCAACAGGACATCCAAATCAAGATTGTCCAACATCCTTAACCCTGACTCTTTACATTGAGGTGATTGTGCTGCCTTAATAATGTTACCTTTTTATAGACTGATATGTAGTTATATTTTTATATACACACATATATACAGACCATCAGATTGAATAACTATTCCATATCTATCAGGTAGGGGTGAAGCAATCCTCACCTACTGCATGTATTAAAAATGGTATATTATAAATTACATTCACTTCTATAAATCAGAGGAACCAGATTCCCACTCCACCTGCTAAGAATATCATTACTTCAGGTAACATGGTACACTACTTTTCCTTATAGTGAAGGAATGGATTTCTTATGCAATAGATAAAAGCTTTCAGAAGTTAAGTGTGTCATGTAAAGTCATCAGATAGTTTACTTAAATTGAGAACTCCATTCTAGGTTGGTACCAGTTAAATGTCCATTTTATTTCTTCGATGCCTTTCTCATTTGCTGAAAGCTTGGGCAACAGCACACCTTAGGTTAATCCTGACATTTTAATTAGTTCAGAGCTGACAGCTATTTGTACTTTCACTAATAAATTTTAGAGTCACTGGAAAGTAGATTAGTCTGTAATTTAGGAAAGCTTCTCTCTGTGAAAGACAGCCACGCTCATGAGATTAAGCTCTAGCCTGGCAGAGAACCTGTTTTTTTCTAGCACATATTTGCTTCTGATGTCATAAATCATGTTTAGATCCTGACTGACTTGGCCTGCTGGTGGCAAGTAGTTAGCACAACACACTGACTCATTTGCAGGTAGAATACTCGGAGAAGTGGTCCCATTCTTGGAGATACTGGCTTGGTGATAAACTGATTTGGCCTTCCTCAGTTCTTTTTTGTCATACCTGCGCTGCTCCAATACAACTGCCTATGGAGGTCACTCACTGTGTTTTGCAAACAAATTGAGTTGGTTTCCCCATCTTTCACACCTCTGGCTAGTCTACCTCTCCATACATATTTCTCAAAGACCTGTGTTACCAGTGCTCTTGTTCATCTCAGGCTACAATACGTCATTTATGACAAAGAAATCTAGTGTTCTCACAGGTAAGGTCTTACTGGAATGGGTTTGTCTGGGCTTTTTGTTTTGGTTTGTTTTTTTTATTTGTGAGGAAGCCAGTTCTTCAAGTACAGAAAGTGACCCTGGCGGTTTGACAGGGTCAGGTCAGATTTAGCCAGTGACATAAAATTATGCACCAGGCATCATTCTTCAGTATAAACTCCAGGGAATGAAAGAGAAACAAAAACCCATTCCAGAGTACACAAATCTTTCTTTGTGACTCAACACTACACAAACACACCTGATTTTGTTTTCAGAAGTCTTAATATTGTAAAGTTATAATATTGAGCTTTACAAATTCATTTACTGCTGTACCATCAGATTTGAAGCTCACATGTGCTTCCACAAATAAAATAGGAATGCTCTTGCTGTTACAGATGCTGGAAATGACTAGAAAATGCATTTCACAACCATGCCAATGGTTATTTTCTTTCACTCATCATCTTTTGTTCACTGCCAGTTATTTCAGTTGTCAGATGTGGTTTCACAATCCTTTATAATTGTATCTGCTAGCATTGCATAGCTGAAAGTTCCTCCCAAGAGCATCTTTAGATATTTCTTATGTCTACTGCAGGTCTGTTTCCCATAAGTTATTTCCTTACAGAATAATTTCTTCAGTAAATGCCCCTTATCCAACTCTGGAAGGCAATCTCCTTATCTGACTGCGATAGGAAATGGTACCACACATTCCCTTTTCAGCTTCTGGCTAGCCTGGCACAAAAAAGAAGTGACTGCACCCCTCAATAAGAGCTCAACTAACCCCACTGCAGATGTTTCTGTATTTTCTCTTTCTATAACATCCATTCACATTCCCACAATGGATGACCAGAGAGGAACCTATCAGAGCGTTTTCCTACCAAAGGGGCAAAAGGAGCAGAATAATGTAGAGTATGCTAGATCAGATCAGTTTAGTGGCTAGTAAATGCAGATCTCACTATAAATTGATTTAAAATATTTCAAGAAATTCTCCAGGTGTTTTGACAGTAGGTATAAATTAGTGATACATTTTAGATGTTAGAACAGATCCAGCAATTCATTCAAAATAATTTTTCCACAAGATATAGGCATTTTAACTCTATTTTTTTTTATTTTGCCCTGACCCGTTAAACTACCAAACACTATCTAATCAACATTTAACATTTTCCCAACCACTTAGTAAAGGTATTTGAAATTCACTTCAGGCCATCAGTTGTGTTAAAATCAAAGCGTTCAGTTTCTGTTGCTAGAAATATTTTGAAACCCCATGCATATATATACACAGCAAGTGAGATTAAATAATTGCTGTAAATATAGTGAAAAACTGCTAACATTCAGACTTTGATAAAAACTAATTTGATTCCTTGGTTATGTTAGAATCATCACAAACACTAATCTACAGCTGGTAGTCTCACTGTTCCTTCACTTGTATGTTATTAAGATGGATATAAAAGTCTAAAACAAATGTGGAAATGCTATTAAAATGGAAATGTCAAAAAGTATTGCTGAAACTTTATTTTTCAGACATATAATTAAGACCACAAGAAAGGCATTTTTTACCTATTTATATTTGAATTGGAACCTGTTTCTTAAATAAATGCTTTACTGTAATCTGGATTCCAGTCTCCTCTTTTGTACTGCTAATATACACTGTAATAAGATTTGCAAGAGGATGAACACCCATCTACCCTACAAAATTTTTATACTCCTGCTGTATTATTTTACACCTCACTTTCCTTACCTGGATTTCTATTTATGATCTTAAGAACCCCAAACAATTTCTGACCTCTCTAAGGAAGAGGTGAGGTAGAAGAATAATATTTAGAATCATTGAAGGGATTCTGCTTCTTGTATCCCATGATTACAAAACTAGTCTTAATTACAGAATTACATTCAGATGAGTTTTCAGTATGCTTCCTCTCTTCATTCACTGTACCCAGTGGGCAGAGGAAAGATTCTCCCCAGTCAGTATTTGTTAGATTCTCTTATTACTGTAGGACTCCTTTTCTTATTCCCAGAACATTGTTCAGGAGCTAAACCTACAGAAATACTGGACTTCTCATTAGAATAAACACAACAAAAAAACCCTGCACATAATCTGCCCAAGATGAATGACTGCAACTAGAACAGAGAAAATATTTTTTCTAATTTTAAAGGTATTTAAATTTTTCTTTAAGCAGATTAAAATATACCCATCATTCCTTGCAAAGTACACTTAAAAATGAAAGCAATATAAATTTATTTTTACAGACAACAAGCAATCAAAATTTATAAGGCTCTCAAAATATTAACTAAAATTTAATAAAATTTCTTGAAAAAGGTGATAGGTTCTTTTATATACACAAAAATGTTCATTTAAAAAAAATCTTCTTCTTTTGCAAGAAAAAAATCATTTCATCAAGAAACATCAACCATGTTAAATAATAAACCATTCCTGTGATATACATCCTTTCACTCAGAGAAGAAAATTCACTATGTCATAATAAAACCAGTTGCCCACTCTAGGGCAGCAGCTGTACTGACCTTTACATGGCATAGGATATTGGGATGCATCCTGTCAAGGAAATGGAAAGAATAGGTGGGGTGCAATCTAACAGCATCCAATAGGAGAAACACACATATGCACTGACATTTGGAAAAGCTACCCAGCAGTGATATTACAACAGAGATGAGTAGTATAACCCGATTCTCAATCCTCTAGTCAATTGGAACTGTCAAGTCGCACCTTGTACTTCACCACTGTGAAACTCTCAAGAATGTCCAACAGTTGGGTGCTGTCAAGTATTTTGCTGAAATCTGAAGTCCTTAAGCAAGAAAGACTAGTAGGATATGTATGAAAATCATGCAAAGTATTACTAAGGATGTGACAAATCATATGATAGGAATAGCTTCAAAGCCCAGCAGCATGTGCCAATCTGTGCCCTGATTACTGATTAACATTCAGGAAACATTTCAGAGAGAAGCCTGTCTCTAGACAGGATTGGAAGTGATATATGTTATGTGAGAGGTACATTCATTTTCATAAGTGACTCTTCAGAGACTTTTGATAATTCCCAGAGGGACCTCCCTCTAATGATTTAACAAAGTGATCAATGATCAAGGCACCTAGAATTCATGAACAGCATGACGCTGTCTCCCTTTCATGTCTGACATCCTAAGGACAAAGAAACTACGAAAGGTTCACAGCCTAACAAAACTGAGGGTTCTTAAAATATAGCTCTGTAGTGGTAATGATGGCAGTTACAAAGGAATTAGTCTGAACTCAGCAAAACTTTCCATAAAACAAGTTATTCTAGAAAGATTACTCTCTAACATCCTTCAGTATAAATCAGTGATACCTTTCATATATGTCCCATATTCTGCTATTATGACTCCACTAATGTAGCAGGATAATATTGCTTGGTATTCAGATCAGTGGGACAACTTTTACACCAATTCCTTTTGTCATGCATTGCCTGTAAGACTGCCTAGCTATTCTCAGTTGCCAGTGGTGCCTGCTTTCTTAAGGTTACATTCACATTTAGATAACATTCAGCATTAACTGATGGAGAGTCATGACAAAGAAAATAGAACACTCTCTTATGCCATATTCAATATCCCAGAATGCTGCAAGAGAGGAGTAACATGCTGTACTAGGTGTGGTTTACTAGGAAGATCCTGTCATTTCTGCTAGAACAATTCCAATTGCTAAAGAACTCTCCGTACATTCATAAATGGCAATATCAAGAAAGCATGGACTGGTACATATAAAAAGAAACTAACAGGACAAGAAATCACTGGGAAAATAACACTAGTACTGTATCAGCTTCTTGGAAAGAAGTGGAGGCAGATACAAAAAGGAGCAAGTAAAGCAGACAAGGGTGCTAAAGTCCATATGTTACCATAAGAAAAATTCTTCCCAGAGATCAGCATCTGGGGCCAGCAGATGCCAGGTTTGCCTAATGAGAGGCCACAGCAGTTAACAACACTGTGACAGGTTGAAGGGCAATGGAAATAGACTGATTCCCGAGTACAATCCAGAGCAGCAAAACGCAGATCTATATGGGAATGCTATTGCCAGAGCAGATAAGAAAGCTATGATCATATTCACTTTAAAACAATGAAAGGGAAGTAACTTAAAAAAGTTTAACTACCAGACAGATATTTACAGCTCCCATATACTGCAACCTAGGTTTGTTAGCAATGCAATATTTGTGTATGATAATTAAGCACCCATTTTTCTGTCACATATGGAATTGAATCCTAAGCTCCTTTCCTACATCCTTATTACTTAGCAGTTACTAAAATCAAGTTCACTCGCTTCAATATGAAGTTGGCCCAAATTCTGTTTCAAGTCCTTTTTACTCTTGAAGGCAGTTATGCTCATTTGCCTAATTAAACTGCTTTGGTTGTTGAGAAGGCGAGAATATGTTTCAGCAAGTCAGGATACATTTCCTTGAGGAACAGGAATTCTCAGAGTTCTTATTCTATTAATTGATCCACTTATGTTAGTACAAGAAATATCAGATAAACACACACTGAGAAGTATATAATTTGTTTGCAAAATAGGTAAATCCAGCTTAACCTAGCTCAACTGAAGTCTATGGAAAGCACTGACAGTGATGTCTATTAGAGCACCTTAGCATTTTGCACTGAAGCTATAAGATCCACTGGGCAATTACTAAGGAAGAAAACCACTGGATTATGTGAAATGTATGGTCTGCCTACTGTTATGAATGTTTTTCAAAACAGTATTTGAAAAGTTGCCTGATCAATACAATATATTTCATAGAACCTTAGAAAGCAAGTTCTATGCCAAGCATCAAATATTTTTTCGAGTAAAAAAAAAAAAAAGCTGCTTAACATTACTAAACATTAAGTGTGGAAATGATGTTCAGGTAA